>JAOEHX010063468.1:0-28074 GCA_025448015.1 Bolborhynchus lineola | reverse complement strand
TATGAGCACTTAGTGGGAATCTTTCAGCCAAATTCACTTCCAGCAATTTGGAAACTTTTCATAATAGGTCAGAAGAATCTTGTCCAACAGCCTCAGATCTAGTAAAAATGTAGAAAGAATATTAATGCCTTTCTGCTTTCAGCAAGAAAGTTGTATGGTGGGGAATCAGGCTGCAGAGGTGAGCTGGAAAGCTATTTAAAAAAACAGACACCAAGATTCTAACTTAATGTAAGTAATGTGATTTGGGGCTGATTCGGGAAAAAGATCAGCATCTGCAGAGCTGTTGGATTCCACCGGGTATTTTGCTCATTACTTCTGAAAACTTAAAAAAGTCTACTAGTCACACAAATAGAAAGCAAGGCACCTAAAATGAATTTGTAAGGTCACGATTTCAGGAGTACTCACTTTTAGATCTTGGTATCCAAATCCCCAAATCCCTTTTTTATGCCAATAATCAATAAGTAAGGCTATGTTTTGTGTAATGTAACACAATGCCAAAACATTAGCTCTGTAAATGATAGGTTATACAAAATGAACAAACCTGAAGCCATACTTAAAGTAGGCTACTGTTTCTCCAGCTTAAAATGCCAAATATGATACCACCCCTCCACCCAAACATAAGCCCCAAAACAAAACTAAAACAACCAAAAGCCAAAACTCTGGTGTTTTTTCATTTGTGTCAGAGGCATCACAACTCAGTATTAAGCAGTGGTACATGGTCTGACATCCTTCTTTTATTAGTATATTCTTTGGTGGTGTTAAACTGCCAACTATATTTTTTTCTTTCTAAATGTATTGAATTATTTCAGCCCTTGCTTAGTATGAAACAGTACAGTTATAACTGAGATACAAGACAAAACTCCAACAAAAAATATTTGGGAAATTGCAAAATGACAGAAAATATGTAATTTCTGAGGAAAGATGGGAACCTGTCAGAACACACAGTATTCATTGTTTACATATCTGTCATGCAGTTTTCTGTATTTGTGCCTAAAAAAACCATTGAATGTGGTTGTTTCATAGAGTTACAATACAAGGAAAGATGAGGAATGAAATTCAAGTCTTACCTCAAAAATTCCTTGCTTTTCTGCATTTATGTTGGGATCTCAACTTTATTATGAAGTCATTATAGTTTATTGTGCCAATAGGAATATAGGGAGAGTTAATCGCAGACCACTGCAGAATAAACAATGCATTCACAGCAAGAATGGACTAAAATAGGCTATGAAAAACTGAGCACATGCATGAAGTGCTTGCTGCTCTGAACAACAATTCCTGCTTCCTTAAGCCGTTATACCCAAAGGCACATGTACATGTACACTCTAAGCTGAACACATTTGAATCACTTTATTACTGTGCTGGAAAGAGAGAACCGTAGACAGCAGCTACAAACTACTGGCTCCAAATTATTACTGTCATCTTATTTTGATTCAAGTGGTCAAAATGGGATTAAATTACAGAAAGGCTAGGGCAAAACCCTGTGGCCACCCTGTGAGCATTTGTGGGGAAGATCCTTCACACCAACTCTGAAGTGTGTCTTCTGGGTTAATTTAACCCAAAAGGGATCCAGATCATTTGCTCTGAGACTGTCCAGCAATGCAAACCAAAGCAAAACAAATAGCGATAGATGAGTTAGGTTAAATCAACTGCTGTTGTATCTGGTAAATCAGCTGCTGTTGTGGCGTGGACTTTGCCTTCTTGCAATTGTACTGGCGTGGTTCAAGTCTTGTTCAGAAAAAAAGTGATTTCCCAGGAAATTGCCATACATTCAGCACACAGTTATTACAGTGTCTTGTAAAATGTAATGGAAATGAAACTAAATTAAGTGGCCTGTAAAACTATTTCTGAAGCATTCAGGTTTTTATAGAGACTGAAATGTTTTCTACAGAAATGTGGGAACACCCATATTGTATGGGGCAGTTAGTATGTCTCCTGTAGGCTTTATAACATGAACTTTAGAAGGCTAGTTGCCATAATAGTAATTTTTTTTTTTTTTTTTTTGTAACTAACTATTAACTCAGATTTATGCTTGGACCATGACAATTCATATCTTTTTCTATTGCTCTTGGAACTAGGGCTTCAGATGGTGCGATGTAATATAGTTCAATTGAAGTAATTGGAGTGCTTTATACTTAGACTGATTATTCTGTTTTTAAACTCAGTTTCTGCTTTGCTCTCTTGAAGAACTGAGAAATTACAGGATCATAGGATAATTCAGATTGGGAGGGTGCTCCAGACATCCATCTCCTGCTATGTTAGTAGCAATTTTTATAGTGTGGTTTAAAAACAAAGATGGAAGTTTGATACTTTTTCTGTGAAACTCTATCTAGCAGTATCATGATGTTTGGGAGAAGTTCTATGAAGTAATATTTTCTCTCTTCTGAAGAAAAACATTCTCTTCTGGTGTGGGATTTTAAGAAAATTCATCTGTTTAGCTTATCAAAGATAAGGTGAAGAGATGACTGTGTAATGATCTGAAAACACCTGTGTGGAAAAAAACATGGTTCTTTAATCTTAGCAGAAACAGATATAGTGAGATCAAGTTTCCAGGAGATGAAAAAAGATAAATCCAGATTTTAAAAGAGCAAATTTTAATCATTGAGATATTTAATCGTTATAGTACCTTATTAAAGGATACTTTGAATTATTATAAAATCATAGAATGATTTGGGTTGGAAAGGAACTAGAGATCATCTAATGCCATGGGCAGGGACACCTCCCACTAGACTAAGTTGCCTAAGGCCCTGTTCAGTCAGGCCATGAACACTACCAGGCATGGAGCATTCACAACTTCCTTGTGCAGCTTGTTCAATGCCTCACCATTTCCACAGTAAAGAATTTCTTCCTTATTCTAATATCCCCTGTCTAAGTCTGAACTCACTGCCCTTTGTCTTCTCCCTACTGTCCCTGATGAAGATTCCCTCTCCAGCATCCCTACAGCCCCGCTTCAGATACTGGAAGGCTGCTATGAGGTCTCCATGCAGCCTTCTCTTCTCTAGGCTGAGCAGCCCCAACTTTCTCAGCCTATCTTCATATGATCATTCCCTGATCATCCTCATGGTCCTCCTCTGGACTTGCTCCAGCAGCTCCATGCCCTTCTTACATTAGGGATACCAGAGCTGTACGCAGTACTCCAAGTGAGGTCTCATGAGAGCAGAGTAGAGGGGCAGAATCACCTCCTTTGTCCTAATGGTTGCGTCACACTTCTTTTGATGCAGCCCAGTATACAGTTGGCTTTCTGGGCTGCAAGTGCACACTACTGGCTCACGTTCAGTTTCTCATCTGAACAAATTTCTCATATGCCAATTGAAATTTATAAAGCAAGAATGAATGCCTTTTGAAAATTATGTACTCTAATTCAGAAGTTATGGACTGATGTACAGATTACTGCACTAAAAATCTATGAGCTATGTTAGGAAATCAGACTGGATAATCAAAGTTGTCTCTTATGTGCATCAGTGACTTACGTACATCAGTGATGCATATGCTTTTATTTGCAACTTTTCTGTTTAAATTCCATATTGTTCCCTTACTGCAAACCTGTTTTAGGAGCCTGACAATCACTGTGGAATAATTGCAAATATAGCTGAAATGATGGATATGATAAGCAAGGACAAATGAATGACCAGAAATGTAAAAGGTATCTAGCTAGTTTTTGTGAACTTTGTCAGAGTAGAAGAGCTCTGAGCAGAATCTTGATGATCATGGCCATCTTTTCAGTAGCAGTAGTACCCTTTCAGGGTAGTTTCCTTGCATTTCTACCACTGGAGCTGACAGTATACACCTGGACTTGCAATTGTAGGAGAAAACACTTATTTGACTCAATGAAGCACATGAGGAAGCATTTTCAGAGAGGCTGTGGATTGTAAAACAGTTCTTTTATGCTGTGTGGGCTTACCAAGACATGGGCTTTTTGTTTTTTCTTTTTGCGTTAGAAGTGAGTGATAGAAGGCTGCTGAGAAGAGAGTTAGGCTCATAGTGCATCTTGGGGCATTTTGGGAATGGTGGGAGTACTTGGGGCTCTGCCCAGTCACATTTTCTGCTTCATGAAATAAAAGCTGTTAGATCTGGGATGGTAATAACTTATTCATATCTCTCTGTCCAAGGAAAGAATCAAAACTCTGGTCAGTTCTATTAATCTGCAAATCAGCCTGGGCCCTTTTTTGTGCATATGTCCATACTGCACTGTTATGGCTCAAGTCTTGAGGTGTCTAGGTGATTCAAAAACCAGACTATTTTCTGAGTATGTTGCAAGGAGGAAGGAGTAAGAATGAAGTCTGGTGGCCACAAACAACCATGGCATGTTTACTAGTAGGGCAAATAAAGATACCTTTAAATCATGAGTCTTCAGAAGTTTCTTATATTGATTCATACTATATTATAGGCTTTGTCTTGCCAATATTTCTCACATGGTGTGCAACTGTCAAAGTGTTGGAGCTGTATAGGAAAATAATGTATTCTTCAGGCTTGTGCCAATCCTCATTCCCTGTCAAAACAAGAAAGAAACTGAATTTGGGTTATCTGAGCAAGTGGAGAAAAAAAAAAAAGATTCTTAGGGCAATAAAAATAGGATGTAATTTGAGAAAAGCTATCTCGACATTCACAAATGACATGGCCCAGTAGAACTGAATCCACAGAGTAAAACCTTGTGCCCATTTTGATACTGCTTGCAGGGAGATTCCTTCAAATCTTGGTTGGAGTGTATTGGTTGCACTCTCGAAGTGTGCCTTCTGGCTTAATTTCATCCTAAAGGGATTGCTTCTTTTTGGTGTTAGCAAATGCTTTTTAAAACCACAGGTACGTATTTGACAAAAAAATCAAAAGGAGGAATTTAGGATTAATCTGGTCCCCTCCTGAGCCCTAGCAGTGCGGGTTATAGAGAATGGTAAAATAACCTGGCACAGCAGAAAGTTATTTCACTGAAATAGATAGTATTACTGATGTATTAAATTACTGCTCCATGTGAGCCTGGATGGGAGCATCTGGTTGCGGCAGGCTGCTGGGCAAGAGGTAGAGCTTTTTATGGAGATATCTGCCAACCACTTGTGCGTAATTCTGATCTGGACAGGGGTCAATCCTGTAATTCTAGAGACTGGGTTAGAAATGGAATTAGTGCAATGATTTGAAATGCCATGTACTGCTCATGCCAGACCAAGCCGTCAAACTAGATTTTGTGCTATCATCAACAGCTGTCACAAATGTTTCCCTAAATCTGTGTTTGGAGGGGTTTCATGAAGCCTTAGAGATAGATTCATGATTACACTTAAAATTTGGAGTCAAGCCAACATGGACCAGGGCGAGTTGTAGTGGAAAGCACTGAGAAATCTGTTTAACTCCATTATTGCAGGAATTATTTTTATTGTAAAATTTTATTTTCTTTTTTTTTAATTTCTATGCAGAAAAGATGAACTTCCATGGTTTTGGGATCTGTTTAATAAATGAAAACAAAGCTAGCAGTTATGTCTTTGAAGTGGCCAAAGGAAGGGAGCAAATAAATTGTATTTTTCTCATGTGGCTGATAATGACTTGTGCCTGTCTTTGCTATTCCCTGTTTATCTGACCTATTAATGGAGGGCAAAATTCCAAAGAAATGTTTAATTAACATTTGTAATTAGCATTACAAAAGACCCTGCTTTATAGAACAGGCAGCCCGGAGAGGAGGGCCAGGAAAAGACAAGCTCTTCACCCTGTAATTATTGCAACTCTCCATAGTGCTCTCATTCTTCTCATTAACATCACAGTGGGATGGTGCCACTGCAGGCTACTGGCAGGTGTCTAACTGCCTTCCTCCTGGGGAGACTTTTACAAAAGGTCCTGATCTGCAAATAAGTTTGAAAGCTTGCCAACCAAATACCTCATTCAAACTTTGCAGTCTCCTGCTTCCAAAATACCCTAAAGACTTTCAATTTCAATAGGCAGTGATGCTCTTGGGGATGTGGTTGCTTTTCAATTGTGAGAGAGAAAGAAAGAAAGAGGGGAGAAATCAAGGTTTGTCTAACAAAATGTGCTACTTCATTAGCATGTTTCATTAAAAAAATACAAAAAGTAAAGCTAGCTAGAAGGGAGTTGTCGATAGATAAAAGGAAAACCTGAGTCATCACTTGAAAAACACTGAAATGCTATCAACCCATAAAAGAAAGCACGTGTTAATTTTCTGTGTGTGTAAGTAAAACTTTTCTTTTTTTGGATTGCCTTTTTTTAATCCAAATTAAATATAAACAACTATCATATTATAAAGTCTAATGCAGCAAATGATAGTAGATATTTTGTGGAAGAAAAAAGTGAACTTGCTTTTTCTTCCTCATAAAATGTAAAAACGCAGGGCATTATACACTCCTATGATATTCTTTTTTTTCTTAAATACCCAAATCATGTATTTGTACAAGACCATTGTCTTTAAATTAAAAAATAATTAGTGAGATTCTAGCCATAAAAACATATAATAGATACCAACATACCATAAAATAAGAGAAAAAAAGCTATAGTCTTTTATGTTAAAAAGAATATATGATTTAAAGCCAATCTCAGGGTTTTTGAAGATAAATACTATTTTATTTTAATTTTGGAGGGTATGGTGTAACATCTTTTTTATTAAAACTCCAAATAATGAGGCAATAAACATTTGCAATATGTGGCATGAGTGGAGTCAGCAAGTAAGCGATGTTTGGAAAAGTCCTAAATGAGGTGTACATCCCACTGATTTTACTGGGATTGATCTTGTAACAGAGTTTGTCAGCCTCAGTGTATTGCTCACAATGACGAGTAGAAGAACATTATAAATACGTGTAAGAGCTATAGCAAACCTACCTCTACTAAAGAGCTTATATATAAAAGGGTACTGAAGGTGATGTTTGTACAGCAGTGCAAGAGACAGAAAATGTTCATTTGAATCTTGCTGGGGAGATTGCCTGTAGTGAATCAGCAAAATCAAATGACCTGTGATTTTTAAGAAAACATTGTTCAGTTTAGTGAAAGGAATCAATGCTGCATTTATTTATTGCTGATAAAGCATTTGTTGCTTTGTTTTTAAGAACTCTATTCACAGCCAAGTAGATTTTGCAAGAGTTGGTTCAAATATTGAACAGAAAAGTGGTCTCTACCTTAAATCACCTGAGACAGGAGACTGTGGACAGATACAGATGGAGAACAAGGAGGTAATTAGGGGTAATAAGTTTATAAAAAAATTACATATAAACTGGTTTTAAACTTCAGGAGTTTTTTAAAGACATCTATAAAATAAAATAATAGAATAGTTTTGCAGATATTTAGTGATACTTGTTTTTAAAGTAAAACTGATGGATGACAAAAATTCACATAATAGGTTGGCTGAAGTCACTTGTAAACTTTCTGGCATTGAATAAGATATGATTATGATAACTAACATAATAGAGACTGTGGTACTCTAATGCACATTTAAGACATCAAAATTTAGTACTTGGGCTAGAATATGAACCTTTAAAGGCTACTTGATGAAGTCCAAAGATTTGCTATTCAGTCTGGATTTCCATCCCTTTAAGTAAAGAATCTTGTTCTTAGGGTGAGCATTGTCAACATAGGTATATCTAATATGAAATTCTGCCCCAGACTGCAAATAATTAAAAGGTCTGTTTTTCTAGTGAGACACACACTGAGCATGCAGCTCCAAAACTTGCTATCTGACCTCTGTCCTTTTACAGATCTGCTTTCAGGGAACCTCTCTCATAGTGTGAAAAATCTGTTACATGGATTATATAGTTGCAATTCAATGTTTTCTTGTGAGCAAAAATAGAGAAACTTAGGGGAAGTATTTCACGTTTGTGTGAAAGAAATTGTACGTTTGTCTAAAGAACCTTAAAAGATGCAATGCATAATCCTAACCCTATTTCTCACTGAGTGTAGACTGATATACTTAAAAAGTATGGATTAGATCATAATGTATACTATAAAATTTGTGGTAGTTCTTGCTTTTCTGTAAAAATGGGAGCAATGCTACTTGCTTATATGGAAGGCATTTATGAAGTTTAATTTAAAAGTGTAGAGTACTTTGAGGATTATTTCTTATGAAGAGAGCTAAATAATATAATTATAGTCTCCATTTCTATTAATTTTGTTTTATTTTTAAAGAAATCATCGCCTTTTCCTCAAATGGTTCTTAGCTTGGTTTAATTGTCTTTACCTTTCAGTGCTCCCAGGAAAACAGACTTTTTTGAATGTACATATCCCTGGATTTTTATTTCTCTTTCCCCAAGGTATTAGATATGTATGGTTTGGATTCTTCCAGCAACAGGTAATGGCTGTGGAGAAGGTGGGGTGTGTGTGTGGGGTATAAGTAAAAAACATCTTTTGGTTCTCTGCTTTAAAATTCTGAGCAAAGAAGGAAGAAACACATATACACATAATTAGAGAATATGTGGAAGGTTCTTTTAAACAAGATGCACTGGAATAGTTTTGAATAGAGGAGGATTTTAAAGAGCAGATAAAAGATTGTTGTTGAATTTGTCTTTCTACCAGTTATACTGATTTCAGAACTCTTAATCATGGTAAGATTTGCTGTTGTTATTTTCTGTGCAGGTAGCTTAATTGTTCCTCCCAGACATCAAGCTCAAACTGTTAGGATTTTTTTGTTGATTTTTTTGTTTTGTTTTGTTTTTTTTTGTTTATTTGTTTCTGTTTGTTTTTTTTTGTTTTGTTTTGTTTTGTTTTGTTTTGTTTTGTTTTTCTGTAAGTTACAGGGGATGCAGTGAGTGTCCAGTGCAGAATGGAAGGACAAGCCTAAAAGTTCAGAGCAAACCAGCCAAAAGTTTACTTGGAAACAGCAAGTTATGTGGTATAACTACCCTAACTATTCTATGATTCTATAACTGTAACGGCTTTTCTACAGCCTACACCTAGAAACCATTCATACACATGGAGAGAGAGCAGATGTTTTTTAAACAGGAAAAAAGCCTAAACAAAAAGTACTAACAATATTAGCAAAATATGGAATATAGACTAGAACAGGCTTGATTTCTGAACTTTTCAAAATTCTTTCCTTTGACTTATATGAAAGTACTTTTTCCCTTAATATTTATTGTTTTCAGATATGGCAACCATGTAATTAGTCTTGAACTCAAGATCGATAGGTAGCTAAGTGCAAAAAAACCCACACACACGCATCCTGTCCCAGCCCCTCACTCCCCTACCTTGAAAAACCACAACAGCAGTCAGGCACCTCGGATGATAAATCCGTATGATCAGTGCACCAGCTCCTTACCTCTGAACTCTAGAGCTAAAATCCTTTGTTAAGACCTCAGTAAAAATGGATTTGGTTATCTACTGCATGTCATAAAAGTGCAATATTCAGTTTCTACTGGCTGAAAGCACCATCAGAGAAAGGATTTTTTCTTTCTATTTTCTATCTGAGAGTCCTTGAACCAAATACAGAGAGCAGATAAATAAGTGTAACACACTGACCCTCTGTCACACACTGTGTCCTATATATCTGTGCTTTGCTGTGCTGAAAAGAAAGAATTACATTCCCAAAGGGATCAGCAGGAAGATTGTCACCTTTTTTAATTTTTTTTTTTGTCCTTCATATGATAGCATAGCATTGGTTTTCAAAGGGTATACCTTCAAGTTACCTTTGTGTAATCTCAAGCATAGTCTAATTATTGACTATCCCCAGTAGTAATTCGGCTAGCAGCTGAGCTGGCGGTACTGCAGTGCAGCTGGATCTGCATCACAGGTAGGTGTACATGAACAAGAATTCAAGTGACTAACATGGATTGCAGTAGGAACATAATTGTGAAAGCAAAAACTGTACTTCAGTATTTGTAAGCCATGAGTAATTATTTTAGTAACCAAACTCCACACTGATACCATTGTGCTGGTGCTGAATTCCAATTTAATGATAGTTTGAGTTTACCCAACAAGCTGCAAGCAGACTTCTTAAATGGAGGACAATGTAAAGATGTACCTTGGTTTTGTACTATGTGGTGATGAGGGACTACAAAGGCGAAAACTTAGTTTATTTAGGTGAGAGCCATACTGTCCACAAGCTCAAAGTGTTGTCTTCTCCACACCTTCACTTTAGGGTTACCAGTTTATAACTGCCAGCCTAGGCAAACTGTGCTTTTGCTTAGTGTGTCTCTGGGATCTTAATTAAATCTATGATATTTGCTAATTTAGGTTTTTAATGCCTGTGTTTTTCAGACACTTGAAAAATATTGAGTAAAAAGCGAGTAATATAGAGTAATGGGTTGAACCCATTACCAAATGATAGTTGCCCTGTGTTTGGATCAGTGCTGTAGTTCACAGCTCTTGTAACCTTATGGGGAAAGACTGTGGAAGTAGACTGTCCTTACAGCACACCTAGAAGGCCAAAACACTGTCGTTGCCAAACTGTACATAGTCAGGAGAGTAAAGTTATACAGCCAGCTAAATGGTAATGCTAGCTATTGTCATAATTCGTTTGGCTGACTGGATGTTAAGGTAGTCCTTTAGGGACACTCCTTCAAAGCTGACAACCTCCATGTCTTAGTGTCCTAAAAATGATCTGTGCTTAACAGTCAGTGACCAAGGGAAACAGTAATCTCAAGACATTAGGCCTCATATCTTCAAGATTTAACTTGTGTGGTTAAGGCTAGATCTGTCAAAAGCCACATGAGATGGGTGATTTCTCCTAGAAAGGTGAGATTTCTGAGGTTTTGTATTTTTCTGCTCTATGCAGTCACTCAAAATGCAGAGCTCTGCATTATAAAGCTGGTGATTCAACAGAAGCAATACAGAAAGTAGTTGCCAATCAGACGTTCCTTACAGACATCCCCTCTAGCATATGCATGCTAGCGTTTTTCAGGAGGTAAGCGTCATTAACCTTTCCTTTTTTAGCTTGGATTCCAATGTTTTTTATTAAAATTCAGTTCACACTTGCAACGTGCTCTCCTTTTGGACTGTAAATGCTGTGCAGTATGCAGAATACTCCATCATCTTCTGTTTCTTGTTGCTTGCTGCTGCAGAGCCAGAACTTTCTAGCCAGCAGCTACTGCAGTGATTTTCCTCCAAGGACTCTGATGGAAAAAGCCATCAGTGAGGACAGATCTTGCTGGAGAGGAGCATGAATGCATCCTTCAAGGAGAAATGCCTGATGATCCTCTTGAGTACAATATGAGGCAAAATTCCTCTCTGCTTACTAATCCTGAAGTGGGAAATTTGTGGTGGGCTTTAGGCAGACCAAGGTTTAAATGTAATTAAAGTCCCTGTCTTTTCTACTTACTTTAATAGTAGAGAGCAAGCTACTATTTGGCTCTTGATATAGGTGTGCTTTCTTGCCAGCAATGAGTTATGTGATGCTGCATTTCTGTTTTAAATGCTGTAGGAAGATTGCACTTCCAGTTCACTGGTTAAAGGACTAGTGTAAAAAGAAAAAATGAAATCAGAGGGATTATGAGTGAGTAGGAGGGTTTGATGGCAATTTGAACCTCTTTTCACTCAAAGCAATTTCCAAAAAATTTAGTGTGGAAGGGGAGAAGTAGCATGCAAAACAAATCTACCAAAATTGTGAATATGTCTACAGACTTGAAGTGACTCTCCAACTTGAAATTTAATAGAAGTCAAATTCAATAAAAGTCAACTTCAATATCTTTGTGATTGGGTATTCAGTCTTGCTTTCACTGAGTTCAGGCCTAAAGCTCCCATGGCCATCAACATGGATGGAATGAGCTTGAGGGTTAAAAATCCTAACCCCAAATATACAGAAAAGACACAATGTATGAAGCGTATGAAACTGAAATTAATCTAGGGGAATCTCAGTGAGTTTACTGCAAATTTTGGTACCAGGACCTATTCTTGCCATCTAATAGTTTTAGTTACTTTTCAGATTGCTGACTTCTGTCACAGTTGTAAACTCCCCATAGAAAACAGCAGCATCCATGACTTCATTAGGTTGATAATTGGCATCTACTGGTCACAGGAAAAGCCTCAAAGCTTTTCTTTTCTCTGTGTCCTGCAATGAGCAGGAGAATCAATTTGATTCTTTTACAGTGTTTCATCCAAATTGCTTCTCTCTGATTACAGAGCGTAGTTCTGTACCCTAGAGAGTGTTCTTCTAATCCCTTGCTTACCAAGATTCACTTATGTCCTGACATTGAATGTGAGAGTGATCTCTGAAGAGACTCTAAGCTGTCTCTTTGAAAATAAAACAAGGCTTTCAGTCTCTTTGGTTAATTTGACAATCCACATTCTTCAAAGTACGGTTTCTCCCCGCTATTGGTTCCATAAAGCAGAAGCGATGTCTCATGCTGTATAGATGAATAACATGAATAGCAAGAACATCACTTCCCCCATGAAATCATGTGACCATTCACTGGAAAATCTTGCAGATTTGGACTATGTAGGTGAGAAGTAGGTGAGAAGAAAGTGGTGATAATTTTCTTAAGATTCTCTACAAAATTCTCTGCCCCTGAGTTCTCCTAGTTCCTCAAATCCTGTTCCCCAAAGGAATGTAAAGTTGCACTGTCTGTTTTAATTGTATCTTTTTTTATGTTCTTTCTGTAATTTTTCTCTAGTTTCTTCTCTGTCTACTACACTTAATTACTTATACACATTGATATAAATGCAACTACCTCTGCATCTTCAGTTAGCTAGTTATAAGCAGTTCTTCAGATAACAGGCTTGCTGCTCTCCTTCAAAACATTTTTTCTGAAGTGTCTGGTGCATCACTGAAGTTTTGATATCATTTGAAAAAGACCAGCATCAGTAGAGTGACACCAAAGATGAATGTCTCAAATGTGAGAATTTCGAGTACCCACTGGTCAGCTGCTATGCTGATGTTACTGCTGTTCAGGGCCGTGATGGCCTGACCCATTCACTGTTGCCTCTGTCTTGGCAGATAGCTGAAGTTCATGATAACTTCTTATTTCTACTGGGAAGATATTTGTGCCACCAGCAAGAGAGAATAATAATTCTGCAAACCAGAAGTGGTCATTGGGTTTGTAAGCTGTCCAAGCCAGTTTCATATGAAGGTGCAGAAGATTTCTTTCTGCTCATTGAGCCTTGAATTGTTCTGCAATGTTGATTGGATTTCCAAGGTCTTGGTTCTGAGTAGATTCACTGAGATTGCTTGTAAATACATACTGATCACTGACTTTTGTATTAATAATAAATACTAATACTGAATTGATAATAATTGAGTGAACCTGACTTACCACTTGATTGCTTCCACTTTTCTTTGGGAGCATTAAGAATGGGAGTTAATTTAAGTTTTATATATTATTCAGGGCATGTGTTTTAAGCTTCTGATGGCATCATTAATATACTTGTAGAGGGCAATTTTGGAGACATATGCTTGATATAGAAGGATTTAGAATGTGTAACAAGTAATGATTCTTTCTTTTGTGAAGTTGTAATTAAGCTATTAAAAATTCATCCTTCAAAATATGAATGTTATGCATCAATTTGTCTTAAACAAAATACATACTTTTTAATTTGCATAAAAGATACCATGGCTTGCCCTATGGATCCTGATAGCCACTGTATTTATATTGTGAACATAAGAGCTATGATTTGATTTTCAGGAACTAACCAAATTTATGAAGAGATAGATAGTATTGCCAGGGTTTATTTGATGCTCTGTCTGCCTGCCTCTGACTCTGTCAGTGCTGTAGATGAGCTCACATATTTCATAAAATAACAAGGATATATAAGCCCCTAGCAAAGGTGTGGACACTCTGGTACTTGTACCTATCCCACCGAACTGCTAAGCACTGAAGAGGATGGGGCTGACCTGCATGAAAGGGCCTAAATCAATTGATGGGAAGAGACTTCTTTCACCCAGTTGTTGACTGTACAGTGTAAAGATGCAATATATGTTGTCTTTCCAGCAATTTCAGACCCCTGGAGAGCTCTTAGCATTCTATTTAGTGTAAAGGAAAGATAAAATGAAGTTGATGGAACCTGATGCAAACTGTATTTTATCTCATTGCCACCTGGGATTTTCCAGACAGACAGCTATTCACTGATATTGAACAAGGCCCCTACATTAACAGAGCTTTGTTTCCTAGTGACTCATGAGAATAGTTTTGGTTGAGTGTTTTGATTTGCATGGCTTCATATTTGTTGAGTTTTGTTTTGAATTCTAGACTTGAGTTTATTTAAATTCTCCAAAGTGATGTTCATCTAAGTTGCCAAGTTTCACTTGATTTTGAGTTGAAAGTGACAGTATTCTGGCAATTTTTCCGGATTAGTAAAAGGATTAAGGTCTGAAAACTCATGAGTATTAGAGGCAGCACTTCATACTGTTAGAAAGCTGCAAAGACTACTTTTTCCTCTGTCCAATAGGAGGAGGCTTCTGTTTCAAGACATGATAGGTCCCTTGACATCAAGTGTTAATCCTGGAATATTATTCAATATGGAAAAGGTATTTTGGGTAGTCTTTAGAGCTTTCCAAAATGCATAAGCTTCATCTTTCCTTCTGAAGTTTTAAAAAATGGGACTTAGAGTATTAAGGAAATTCTGTTTCTTTGTGAGCAATATGCGACATGCAACACCAATAAAATTTTTCAGCTTCCAAATGTCACTAAAAGAATGTGCTTGTGACATGTGTGGTCTTTCACTACACAGAAATATACTCTGCAATGACAGAAAGCTTTTACCTAAACTGTATGAAATGATTTGCCTAATGAGATTGTGGTTTTGCTACTCATGGGTAATACAGTTATCTTAAGTCTTTCACAAATTTGAGTTTACTTATTTTTCATCTCTGAAGTAGGGCAGCTGAACAGCAGGTACTTCTGCAGAGGTTATTCCTGATTTGACCAGTTCCAGCAGAGACTTCTGCTGGAGAAGCTTCCTGCATGGTCCTTATTGAAGAGATTGGAGCTGGGAAGCTTTCTAGGCAGTTAAAACAAAACCAACTTTGCAGCAGTTATTACTGTTTAGTAAATGCATCTGCTAGAATCTTGTTGCTGTACAAACAAAGAATAACAATAGGATGACAGTTGAATAAATTTGCTTAAAATTGCAGTGAATATGCATTTGGAGGGAAATATTTAGCTCCTCTCTTTCTTACTTCTCCATTTCTACCAAGACTATTTCTGGCATCATAGTCCTTTTTGCATCAATGGTCAATGGCTCTAGTAAAAATAAGCTGCCACATACAAATATTTGGCATTTAGCTTCTTAAGTAGGACGCCCCCTCACAAGATTGCCTGTTAGTGTGCTGTTTAGCACTGAGCCAGGTGCAATGTCTATTAATCAATGAAAGCACTGGAATTAGATATGCCTGTTTTGTAAGAAGAAATTTCCCGTGTTTTCTGTTGGTCCTGTTATGTTGTTAGATCACAGGATATAAGAAAGATGCACACCCCCTCTTTTTTATGTGTTTGATCAGTTTTATTTCCATTAAATTAAATTATTTCCTATGAAATAACCATTAGAGAATTTTACACTATTATAATAAATGGCATTTTTAATTTTCTTAACGCAAAGAAATGAAAAATGTTTCTGTAAGGCCCCTACCTGAAAGATGGAAAGGTAAGCAATTGTCATTTCTGAAACCACATAAAAACCAGAAAAAATTAACAAGACATATGTGAATTGTCACATGCCATAATGCATTCCCTTGCACTGATAACCTCAGAAAGTATTATTGGTTTAGTTGACACCATCTCTATAACACATACAAAAAGGTTATTTGTCACCAGCAAGCAGCCCAAAGTATGTTTGTAAAGCATGCCCTTTTAACACCATGTCAGAATATATTCTTCCTGCTTTTTAGATCTCTCTTCCCTTAGAGAAAGCACAGTTAACTGTTCTAGGTCAGTTTCTGATTTCTCTGTTAAGTAAGCAGTGTGTGTGTGAATATGTGGGAATAAGTAAGGTTTCAAAAGGCTGGTTTCAACTCAAAATATATTTAAGATTCCTCTCTTTTAATACACAAATTCAGAAGTGTTTTGGTTGTTCACAGTAAGGGATCTTTGTCTAATGACAATTTATACTGAATGTTACTTGGAACACAGTAATATGAATATATCTGTGAGGTATGCAGTCAAGTATCCTAAAACGTGCTCCATGACCCAATATGCAAATAAACTGTGGGATGTGAGAGGCCTGTTGGGGCTTACTCTACATAGATTTAGACTGTTTTAACAAAGGTTATTTATTAAACATTATTGACATTGTCTTTTTCACCATTTTGAAAATTCAGGAGGGCATTTTGTTTTCTTTAGGGAAACAGCTGAGAAGTAGGTCAGAAACCATGAGTGCAAAGGGACCACTTCAGGGAAGGAAAGGTTAAGTTCATTTCTAACAAGTAAAACAAAAAAGCAAGGAAGCTGCTTTCATTTGTGAAAAGAAAACTTCTGAGTTATTGTTACACATTGAGCTATTTAATATGGCTCAGTTGTTCTTTGTCAATATTAAGGTTAACAAAAGGAATTCCTACTACTACATGATTCAGGGAGTTAAAGTGGAGGAATGCTAATTTATAATTATATATACAAGTCTGGAAATATATTTCATGGATTAAAAAAATGGCATGTAACAGGTTCGATATTACCAAAATTATATGCTGCGAATTTGATGACTTTGTGAAATACAAGATCCACATAATACATTCAGTAATTTTGTCAATTGCCGCAATAAAAAATGGATGCAGACTAATGGACCATTGTCTTTGCTTCTTTATATTTTCTGCTGGAAATAAGAAATAGATTAAATAGATTAATAGATTAAATAGATTGCAAACCTAAAGAGAATTTGAAGGTTTAGACATTCCCAGGCAGCAACTTATATTCACAAAAGGTATGGATGCGTATGCAAATATGTGCAAATTTGACTGGTGAGAAAAGCAAAGTTTGAGGTATTTTTACTTTTCTTTTTTCCACAAATATCATTGAACTCCTATGGAAATAGGGAATTGCCTGCTGACTTAAAAAAGAACAGTGGGCAAATTAAGCAACTCTGAGAACACAGCGTAGTGATGATGTTTAATTGAATCTTTAGCCAGCAGGGTCTGTGAGACCCAAGAACTGAGGGTCCCTTTGGCAGAGAACAGAAACCATGAGAGATCATGAAATACTATAGTTGCAACTTGTTGTCTCATGCAGTTGGTGTGTGTGGAAAGAGGATAGCTTGATAAACCTCTCTTTTGTAAAGTCAAGAGGAACTAGGGAAGCCAGGGTGCTCTCTCCATCTTAAGGCCCATATATACTCTGCAGGGCCATGAGCTGTGGCTGCGTGCTTGAAGGGAATATAATCTTATGGGATTGCAAGTGTCAGCATGTTTCCTCTTCAAAAGCTGGAGAATTGCAGAGGAACAGTTTTGGCCAATGAATCAGTGTCATTTTACATCAGTAGAAAATTGGCACCTCTCTCTTTTTCTCTGAAACGCAGCACTTTAGTGCTGACCTCTGCTCAGAATGAAGTGTGGTGAACCTATAATTAGGAAAAGTTCCAGTGACTTGCACAACAGAAAAATGAAAGTTGTGGGGTTCACTTGCACAGTATTCTCTTAAGCTGCCTTTGAAACATGCAGGCATTTCTGTCTTATTCTGTCTTAGAATCCTAGAATCATAGAATAGTCAGGGCTGGAAAGGACCTGAAGATCATCTAGTTCCAACCCCTCTGCCATGGCTAGGGACAACTCCCACTAAACCATATCACCCAAGGCTATGTCCAACCTGGCCTTGAACACTGCCAGCAATAGAGCATTCACAGCTTCCCTGCACAACCCATTCCAGTGCCTCAGCACCCTTCCACTAAAGAATTTCTTCCTCATATCCAATCTAAACTTCCCTTATTTAAGTCTGAACCCGTTACCCCTTGTTCTATCACTACAGTCCCTAATGAAGAGTCCATCCCCAGCATCCCTATAGGATCCCTTCAGATATCAGAAGGCCGCTATGAGGTCTTCACGCAGCCTTCTCTTCTCCAGGCTCAACAGCCCCAACTTTCTCATCCTATCTTTGTACAGGAGGTGCGCCAGCCCCCTGATCATCCTCGTGGCCCTCCTCTGGACTTGTTCCAACAGCCCCATGTCCTTTATATGTTGAGGACCCCAGAACTGCACACAATACTCCAAGTGAGGTCTCATGAGAGCAGAGTAGAGAGGCAGGATCACCACCCTTGACCTGCTGGTCATGCTCCTTTTGATGCAGCCCAGATACGGTTGGTCTTCTTGCTCACCTCCTCATCTTTTACCCTTAAAGCTCTAGTGCTCAAAGACATAAGTTTATTTTCACCTTCAGTTTTTACAAGAAAAATAAAGTGAGATCCTAGCCCTGGAAGCATCACATATAAGCTTGAAAGTGTGCTCTTTGAAGCCTCCAGAATAAGAACATTCATACTTTTAACATATTTGAGACTATCAGTGTTACTCCAAAGAATAAGCCAGGAGATGCCTGTATCAGTATGCTTCTGAATAAGGCAGTAAGCCTATGTTAAAAATATTACTATGCTCCATGCCTGGTGGCATTCAAGGCCAGTTTGGACAGAGCCTTGGGTAACATGGTTTAGTGTGAGGTACTGCTGCCTATGACAGGGGAGTTGGAACTAGATGATCTTAAGGTTCTTTCCAACCCAAAATATTCTATGATTCTATGATTTCACAATAGCATTTAACGTTATTCCTCCTGTTTGTTCCTTATTCCTTTCTGTTCAAACAACTTTAACAGTTTCTTTTCCATCCTTTTTTCAAACAAGCTCTAGCTTTTGTGACCAAAACCAAAATGTGTAGCAGGTAAAAATTTATTTTAAATGATACTGAGAACAAATAATTATTTTACTAAAGACCTCAGCAATTGTTTTCTACTAACCCCTATGATTCCTCACAGATATTAACAATAGTTAGTGAAATCTTGAACTTTGAAATGCTCATTTTTTTCTGAATAAGTGACCTTATGTCATCTTCGTTACTACTTTTGTGCATGTAAGTCTGGGAAAGATACTTGTATTAATACATGTGCAAGTACACCTGCATATATGAATTACCAAATCCCACTTGTTACACACTTAAGATATCTTAAGCAGTGCATACAGCATACAAATTGATGTGTGCATATACATTAAGTACAAGGGACTGTCTGGCCATCCACGACACAGTAAAATTAATACATTTTTTCCCAGAAAACTCTGCAGTGAGCCTTGTAACATCTGTTTCAGCTGAAGCATCTCTTTCACAATGACATCTAGACAATTCTCAAGCGCAGGATAGTGCATTGAGTTTCAGCTTTACAAGCTATGCCTCCTAATTTCCTTTCAGAAGCGCTGTGATGTGATGTGTTGTGAAGGATATATTGGGACCATGGGCTGCTGCAAGCTTGAAGTAGAGACCTTCAGAAGGCTGGTGCTCATTCTGGTGAACAGGTAACCATGTCATCAGAGCACAGAAGTGGAGAAGCTCTAACTTGTGCCCCTGCTGACCTGACTGGAGGAATGGGCCAGCATGGGTGAGGTGATCATTCTGAACTGATATTGACAAGGAAAAGGTAATGACTCTGGAGCACAGACTGCAACTATGAGGCAACTAATGCTATCCTATCAGTAGTTCTTGGAATGTCATCTTAGTTTGGGATAGATGTTAAATTTACAAGAAAGACTTTGTTCTCTGTTTACTGTTGTTCGGGTATTTATTTCTGCAGGTGCCTTCTTGGCTGTTCAGTTCTGCACAAGGTTTTTTGTATTTTTTTTCTATACAGTGTTTTAGATTTAATACCAAGTAGCTTTAAAACACAAAGGATTCAGTGGTGTGGCTTCCAGTCCATTTCCTGGAAGACATTGAATAAAATATGGTGTTCAACATTTTCATAAACCATTTTGTTATTCTTGTCTGGCTTCACAAGTAAATCAGACTGACAGGGTCAATAATACCCACAACACAAGCCACTCTCTGTAATAAGCATGCCCTCTCAGAAGAAATCTGAAGTCTGATGAATGCCAGGAGAAGTGTATGCAAATGGATTTAACTCTCAGTTCAGCTAAATGGCTGGTCACTGCTGCTGTACCAGAGTGAGGTGAATGAGGTGTGACTGAAGTCATCTCTCTTCTCCTAGATCAAAGCACATCAGTTACGTGTGTTACACCTCTTTGCCTTAACTGCATTGCAGCTCTGTGAAGCTTTGGCTTTGGGGAGTACCCAAAGACAAACATCAGTACTTGGTGGACTGGGAACTGGGGGATACTGTGGTCATGGAAGGATGTGGGAGACAGGGACAGTGGGAGGAGGTACTTTAGCAGGTAAACCTTTATGTTTTCTAGGAGTTGCAACTAGGACTTGCCTTTTTTATTTTTTTTCCTCTGTATGTTAATGAATTTGGAAAAAAAAATTATCTGCATAAATTTTTCAGGGAGAAATTTTTGACAGTTTATTTGAAATTAATTTTTCAGGTAGTAAGACATAACTTGAATAGAAATACTAGGCATTACTGTAAAAAACAAATTAATTACTATTATTCTGTATCCAGTGTCATGTAATTTTATAACTTAATTTTGATATTAGGAGAAGCCGAAAGTTATTTTCAACTCATCTTCTCTATATCTTTCCACATTTTGTATTTCTCCCCTATGTAACCTTTTCTTCAGTCTATTAATTGTTATTTGTTAGTTGGTTGTTTTATTTTCGGTTTGCTGGTTTTTTGTTTGGTTTTTTTTTTTTTTGTCTACCAGGTTGTCCTGAATGAAAGCCAAAACTAGGTCCTCCTGAGATTTACATAACCAGATGGTACTGTGTTTGGCATCTTTCATTTCTCTAATACCAAGGCTGATTACATGCTACTCTTAGTAGTTCATAAATTTCAGATCTGAACAGTGTTCTTTAGAAAACCTGAGTGAATTTCACTCTATCCTTGTAATTTCTTATTGCTTTTTCATTAATATATTCTAAGAGGTTTCCCATCAACACTTTATTTAGGAGGTACTTTTAGGACTTTCCTCAGTAAATACAGACTCTGGTATGAAAGCATCCTTTCCTCTAGTGTTAGCTTTATTCAAAAATTGTGTTTAGTTGTTCTGCTATTACCACTCCAAAGGACATCCCTGTCTTTTTCCTCTCTCATATGGGAGTATATTAGCTCTGCATTCATCAAGTCTCTCTCAAAAAATTTCATGTACTCTGGAATAGATACAAATGAGAGTTTAATGCTATGCATTAGTGTATAAAAGATGGTCCAGTGTACATACAGACTGCTCTTACTGTGAAGCTGTATATATGGGAAATACCACATTTAATATAAAGGTGGTCATTTATATCACAAACCTCTGTGCTATTTTCCTGTGTACAAATGTAGTACTTACTAATTGTACCTTTATGTGACATGGTTAATTCTCTAAGTGAGTTTTCTCTGAAAATACTTGCAGTACATGGAGCCTTGTGTATAATGCTCACACACCAATGGAAGATTGTGATTTAGTTCAAGCACAGAACTTAGCTTAGTCTAGGTTACAAAAATCTGATTTCAGTATATGGTAAGAATATCCATGAGGAAGCTTGGGCTGTAGAAATTCGGGAGCTGTGAACTCCTCTGCTAGTTTGAAGTGTATTGACTTCTCTGAGTACACAAGCTTACAACAGGCTGGAGCTGACAGAAATTTTGAAATTAGTAACACCTCTTAAAAACTTGTGATCTGAGTGAAAATGTTGGAAAATTCCTCACAAGAGGCAAGTAATATACACATGGAACAAGGAGAGAACTAGCCATAAGAGTCACGAGGTTTTGTAAAAAATGCCATTTAGATTTCTCTATGTAATGCTGAGAAGTCATTTCACCATTTTTCTGTTGGCTGCATCAGCAAGGTATTGGAACAATTACAATGAAAATGTTTCACCATATTTCTTCAGCTGTAATCTCCTTTTTATTCCAGTTGGGATAGAATTAAACTAATCTGAAAAATCCATTGAAGCAATAATACTGACCCTTCAAATGCCCCAGTTCAAAAAATCTGGTGCCCATTCTACTTTTCATTCTCACAGCTCCTGAATGCATTAAGCATGTTTCTTTTAAGGACCACTTGTGTTATTGCAAATAGAATTCTTGATGTCTTGTTGCACTGTGTGTAGGGTTTAAACATCAATAGAATATCTTTAACATTCATCTCTTCCTTGTTATTTCTTGTGTTTGATGTTTTCTGTTGCTATTTGTAAAAATATTTTAATGGTTTATGCTCTGCCCATATTTGCTCTTCAATCAGAAATGGGTAGTTGGTAAAAATATAATTCAGAAAATGTATTTCAAATTCTTAAGTCAAGCCAAACAGTTTTTGTGGAATTTTTATCTGGTAGAGAAGGGTTACCACTGAATAGATTATTATAGTCCATTGTTACCTTGGAAACAGAAAACAATCTATGAATAAAGGAATAAAATAAGTGCTGCAAAGTGCAATAAATTTAATATTAATTCTAAATGGAATTGTTGTCATTTATCCCTGTATAAGATTTTTATTCAGAAGTGTTACCATTGCCCCAGTGTACCTGTTAATACTGTAGCACTGTTTTCTTTCGGGTTTTTTTTTTTTTTTTTTTAAATCTTTCGGAGTCTCTTACTATTTTTTTAATTTTATTTTTTTCTTTATTTTTCTTCTTTTTTTCCCCTCTTATTTTCTTTTTCCTCTCTTCCTCCTTTTCCTCCATCTTTTTTCTTCCTTTGGATAGGAACAAGAACAGGAACAGGATCAGGAACAGGAACAGGAACAGGAACAGATTGTTTTCCTCTTGTACTGACTGATTTTTCCCTTTTCTGAAACTACTGTCTTGCAATATATGACTCTGAAATTACCATGTTTTGAAGTAAATAATGCAGTCCCTTGGAGAAATTTGAGTCTCCCTTTCCTACTGCTATAAAACTCCATTTTATCTTGGCTGGAAAATGAGAAACCAACCTGTGAAATCTGACCTATTTTCTTTTTTGAGCACTTCGCTAATTTACTAGCAAGTTGCATATTTAGGATAGAATGAATATTTCTTTGGAAAACTGTTCAGAGACTAATAGCTATTCAAAGCTACTCAGAATTCTAGAACATTAAGAAATAACCTGTCTAGTGCAAAGTTAGCAGACAACAGTTTAGATAAGGGAACTTATCATTTTAATATCCAGTTGTACTAAATGTGTCAATATTTTGAGTGGTTCTGCAAGGTAAAATATTTTTCTGGTTGTCTATTAGGGTTCACCAAATAAATATTTATAATGTAAATGTGAAGCATTTAAGAATGTCTTTGCTCTAAACAGTATGCCTGTGTCATTCATTTAATTAATTCAGATAAGCAGCTAATTGTAGAAGACTTTAATAAAGCACCATCTAGACTTCTGGAAGGGTTACCTTTCAACCATTTTAATTTATGTTTTGATTGGGGTGGTATGGATAGAAGAGCTTTGAAGAGCACCTGAAAAAAAAGTGCACATGAACTGACTGGCGGTGAAAAAATTGTCACCAGGAGTATTCAGAAGAGTCAAGTGGAGAGTAGCCCTTCTCTAGACTGAAGCAAATATTTGGTACGTTTCCTTTTATTTCTCAGTGTTAATCCTGGGGAATAAATGGTTGCCGTTCATGGCAAGAAATGAAGAGCTATGAGTTTTTCTGGATGCAAAGTAACAAAATGCTGGTGGAGTCATTAAAGCAGTACTGATTTAGAACAGTGGAGAATATCTAACTAAAATAAATCATCTAAATGGAATAAGCTGCTTACAAAATCTTGCAGCCACAGGTTTGAATGATTTTCAGAGATAGTGGTAGTCATAGGTTCTCATGCTATCTAAAACATCTTTCTTTTTCAGACTTGAGCATTCAAGACCTACTTAGCTAATATTCAAAGAAAGTGTCAGTGGCTGGTGTGTGCAGGGGATGCTTGTGGGGGCATACAGAAGAGGCCAAACAGGTCTCCAAAAGGAATTTTAAGTGTTGTTACTAAACTGAGTCTCCCATACCATTTTTCATTAAAAAATCTTGTGTTAGAAGAGGAGAAGGAGGCAGAGTAACTGCTTAACTGGGCTGCTTTCACAAGTGGGACTTGTAAAAGAGCCAGCCCTCTGCAGTGCATCGTGTCTCGCACAAGCATTGCTGTTGAAAGCTGGAGCACTACCTTCCATTGGAGCGACTGTGGCAAGCAGGATGGTGCATGTTCTGTGAAATTTATGGTTTTGTTGTCTCTTTTTCTTACCTTTGCTTGTACAGAAATTCAGAACAGCTCACATTTGTTTCCATATTAACACGCTCCAGGAGAGCGTGTAAATCCAAACACATTTATTCTTGTCTTAAAACCCTTCTTACTCCCCTCCATTTTTTTTTTTTCCCTCTAAGCAAGACAAGATGGTCTCAGAAACACAGCATTAAAACAGCCTGTTACATTCTGATATACTCCAGCACGTGCCATTTCCTCCTCCTTCATTTTAAAGATAATTTTGGAGGTTAATGAACTTAAATGTAATGTTTTAAAATAATCACTAGAGATAACAGAAAAAAATCAAGCAGTTCCCTAGACTAGAAGGAAATGTTTGATCCTAGACTCCCAGGCTCATTTAAATTCACTACTGTAAGTCTATCACTTTCAACTATTGATCTATGATAAGACATTTTTATTAATTTTTCCTTAGAAAAATTCACTAACACTGAAGAAGATTCAGCATGTGATGGGAAGAGCTCCTTAATTTGACTGATTAGGTCAATTTACTTAGGCTTTCCTAAAAAGTAAAAGGATGGACTATAAATCTTGGACTTCATCTCTGAAATGTTTAGTCAATTCCTGGCAATTAATCCATATCTTGCTTTCTTAGACTGACTTATATCATGCGGTGCTTTTTACAAGGATTACTTGTATCTGTGCATTTTGCTTTCTACTCCACCTGTGACAAATTCAATTAGCTAATGTCTCCCTTATTCACTTGCTACAGCTATGTGTACTGTGATCATGGATTGGTAGGAGGAGAAGTTCCTATTTATCTATTATTCCTCTGGCAGGTGGGTGAGACAGGACATGGCCTACCTGGAGCTTGTCCTGAGGAGGTGTCCTGTCACTTTGTGTCTTTCTATGCAGTCTGTTAGGGTGACAGTACACACACACTGCCTGACATTTAGCAAATATCTCCTAGAGCAGTAAGGGTTGAGGAGATCCACTGTTGCTTCTTGAGGAAAGGCTGACATTCTGGGTTTTTTTGTTTGGTTGATTGAGTGTTTTTTCATAGGACATACAGCAAAGCCAAGATTTAGCTTTTTCCATGCCATCTTTGCAACCACAAGCTGTAAAAAATACCTTTTGTATCTTTTCTCAGTTACGTTAGAGTACAAAGAAAGTCTTGCTTGAGAAAGTGCTACAAAATCAAACAGGCTGAAGTTAATTATGACTGTGAAGGCATTAGGACGTAAGGGTAAAACAAGTTTTCTCTCCTCCTGCAGTTTCCAGACAGGATTGAAAATAGTCTGAGGTTTTAATTAATTCATTAATTAATTCTCTTTCTGAAATATTAGCTCCTTAGGGTTCAGATTTTTGAACTCTTGGATTTCCCTCTGGTCCCAGAACACCAAGTAACATTCCTGAAGTTCTTGAAATTGCTTGAGAGGTGTAGGTCATTCCACATAAGGAAATGTATATCTATGCTTTTATCAGCTATAATGATTGCTCTGAAATCAACTGATTAAAGTGCTACATGGATGGTGTTAGATGAAATGATTGTAGTCCTCTGACTGTTCCTTGAGCAACAGGACCAAATGCAGGTTCTTGCAGGTAGGCTGTCCTAGGTTCAGCAGTAGCAGTCATTTTTCTCCTTCGTAGTAGCTGGTGCAGTGCTGTGTTTTTGACTTTCAGCCTGGTAACAGCATTGATAACACCGATGTTTTTAGGTGTTGCTCAGTAATGTTTAGTCTGACCAAGGACTTTCTGAGTCTCACACTCTGCCAGGGAGGAGGGGAAGCTGGGAGGAAGCAGAGACAAGACACCTGACCCAGACTGACCAGAGGGGCATTCCATACCACCTCAAGCCATGCCCAGTATATAAACTGGGGGCAGTTACCCAGAAGGGTTAGATCACTGCTTGGGTCCAGCTGGGTGTTGGTTGGTGGGTGGCAAGAGGTTGTATTCTCTTCCCTTGTTATTTCCCTATTATTATTATTATTGGTGGTAGCAGCAGTGGTTTGTGTTATACCTTAGTTACTGGACTGTTCTTATCTCAACCCGTGGGAGTTACATTCTTTTTATTCTTCCCCCCATCCCTCTGGGAGCGGGGGGAGGAAGGAGGGGAGTGAGCAAATGGCTGCGTGATTCTGAGTTGCTGGCTGGGCTTAAACCATGACATAGGCAAGCAGCACAACTTGTTTCAGTGGAGTTTCTACTTCTCTCTGTTCCCACTGGTGACCACATGTAACAAGCTTCATATATATAGTGCATACTTACTATAGGAGGGTTTTTTTGTCACCACTTTTGACAGATGGGAATGAAGTAATTTGTTTGCCTTTGAAGATTCAGGTTTTGTGTTACTGCAGAACTTTATAGTGGTTTATTGTAATTTTGCTTATAGATGTTCATTTGATGCAGTAACCAAGATGCATCTGAAATGCAGGAGATGGAATTCAATATGCCTGAATTCTGCTTCTCTTGTTGTGAACTTTTAGAAATCACACTCTGTGTGTCACCCAAGTCACTGCTCCCAGCCTTTGATCTTGTCTTTGTGATTCAAACCTTTGACTTGTACCCATGTCAGTGATATCTGGGAATCTTACAAGTTTCCCACTGTGCATAGCCTCTTTAGCCAGTGACTGAAGCTGGGAAATAATGAGTTGGGAAGATGTTAGTTGCACTTGTTTTTTTAGTTTGGGGTTTTGGGTTTTTTTAATCTTTTCAGAACATACCTAGTAGGCTGTTGAATGACTGTGCCTCACAAATTGCTTAGCCAGCTTTATAAATTGTGGAAAAAATAATAAGAATTAAGAACATTGAATAATTTATCATAAAAAGTAAAATTTGTCAAATAAATTATTCAGTGATATTATCTGACAGCTGTAACTGTGGGGTTTAATTAATGAATTTATGCAAAGCACTTTAATCTTCAGTTTATGAAAGGGATTAGTTGACAAAGTTGCATTCAGGAGCAGGAGCCTAAATCTAAGTGGTCTAAGGAATCTAAGAGGTCCCTTACAGTAGTGTCATCTAAAAAATTATCATCTACAACACATTATAGCATTAACTCTTGTCAGCATATTACATATGTTGATCTTCTATTATTTGTACTACAAACAAAAATCTTAAAGCTACTAGATATCACTGATTGTACCACTGTTGGTGGACATGAGCTTTTGGTCATGTCTACCAAATAGATATAATGTGTTCTGAAAGGCTTTGGATTTTGCTTGAGTATTGAAAGAGAGTTTTCCTTTATCCCCCAGCCCTGTTTCTGTGTACACTGCTCACATCTTTGAAAAGGCTACAATTAACTAACTAAATTTTTTCACTTCCAAATCCCCTCTAGTTCGTGCAGATACTTCACGTACATCTTGTTCAAAACAATTCCTGTAGATTTATTGCCCTGAAGAAGAGCAAAAATATTGTCTGCAGAATCCTCTGAATTCAACTGAAATTCTCTCAAAAACTGCATAGTGTTTTTAGACTAAACTCTAAAATAGTTTTCCATTCACATGGAATTCTGTTCCTTGCCCACTCTGGCATTAATGATTCCTTTTGGTGAAGGGCCCATTGGAGAGGTCAAAGCCTGGACTTGTATGGATTTTAGTTTATTTTTCCAACTTCTATTCAGTACAAAAGTTTAACCAGTTCAGAATCAATACACAGTCCTACAGTACGGTTGTTTGCCATTGATATTACTCGCTTAGATAAGGCTTAAAAATTTGATCCTAATTCTTGTGGCATCCTCGTAAATTCTCTGGTCACCTAGAAGCTCTAAAATAAATCATGTTTCTAAGAATTTACTGGCAAGGTTTTTGGTTTGCATTTTTCTTTGCAAAATATGTCACTTGCTTCTGAAACTGCATATATATGTGATGCAAAAATTGGCAATCACAGATTTTAATTAGAAGAAAAATAAGCAGGTGCATAAGAACTCTGAAATGTCTTCATCCATTAGAAGCTATTGTTCTGATCATATCAATAAGTTTCTCTTTTGAATGTCGGGACCACTTTTTCCTAAA
>JAOEHX010063462.1:10263-30134 GCA_025448015.1 Bolborhynchus lineola | reverse complement strand
TGACTGCCATGATTTTTCAAATATGATGGACAGTGGCTTAGCAACTTCATTTGCAGCTCCTTCAGGACCCGCGGATGCATTTCTTCAGGTACCATGGCATTGTGCACATTTAGGTTCTTAAAGAGGTCTCAAACCAGATCTCCTCCTACAGTGGGCCCAAGGTTTTCATTCTCACTGTCCCTGCGTCTGCATTCCAAGACTTAGGTGGTGTGGTCAGAGCATTTGCCAGTGAAGACTGAGGCAGAGAAGTCCTTAAGTACCTCAGCTTTCTCTAAATCCAGGGTAGCCAGTTCTGATAGCTTCTGGAGAGGGCCCACCTTGTCTCTAGCCTGTCTTTTATTCACTACATACCCATAGAACCCCTTCCTTTTATCTCTCACATTCCTAACAACGTTTGATTCTGACTGGGCCTTAGAAAGACATCTTTCAGACAGACTGAAGGGCCAAGTCTATAGTTTCGCTCATAGGAACAGCACCAACAAAAGCCACAGCGGTCAGCAGCATACACTCATGACAATACTGAAGGCTACACTCATTTATAACCTTGATCTATGACATATCCCTACGGCCTGTGGATATCAGCTTCATTCTTCCTCTCTCACTGTATTTTAACATATTTACTTGCAACAAGACTTGCACAAGCATAAACAGAAAAGATGAGACTGAGGACAGCTTTACCTCCACCTGGATTTAGGAATGCATCTAAGGCATTTAATATAGAAATGTGAGCCAGAGCTCTTCTTAGGAAGGTACTTATGTCTCAGAAGTAATTCAGCCTACCCAAAATCAGCTTCAATAAGAAAAATCAAAGACAGAATTAGCACTTTTTTGAATTTGACACTAATTAAAACTAACACAATTTTTTTTGTAGTCTTTATTGGCTTTTACTACTTCATAATGCATTTACATTTTTATAAAATTCTGAATCACAATCTACACATAAAATTTCCCCCATTTTTTCCATTAAGTCTAATAAAAATTCATTATATATTCATGCAACTCAGGGAAATCTACCAATTATCTACGGTTGGAGGTAGACTACAATTCACAATACTCACAAAATATGTTCATTCAGAGTCTTGAAAACAAACAGTGTAAAAAAAAAAACCCTCAAATTTTCTGTATTTAGGTTTCTTCCATAAAAGAGATATTTTAGCATCTTAGACACTGCAGAACATAAAACCAGAAGCAGCTTTATTTTTTTAGCTTAATTATGGCCCACCTGTGAAGAAAGATGACAAAGAAAGGGGAATTTGGGGGCTTAGAAACACTGGAGTTTAACATAGACCCATTTACTGGTCTTCTTTGAAAACCTAACTGAAAAAGACACTGCTTATGACAAAACCAAGGGGCAATGCACAACGGATCTCCCTCTCATATGAACTGGAACCAGCCTGTGTGCCTGCTCAGGACAGGCTTTTGTTAATTCCCACCTTAAATTACTCATAACAAAAACTGTATAAATGATGAGCCAAATTCTGCCATAACTTAATTCTGATTACATCCATTAAATTAAGGAAGAGTCAATTCATGACACCTAAGTGTAGGTGATCTAGCTGTTTATATTTTAGAGATGAATATAAACAAGAAGGGGTTTAGTATCTAACACTAAGGCACTAAATTAGATGCTTGGGTTACCTGATACCATAAAGTCAATAAAAAGAAGTAGGTATCTAACAGATGCTCTGATTTCTCTGTGGAAGTCTCAATTAAAGAACCTAGGCTAACACTGTAACCTGTGATTACATGCTGTGTGGGGGTCCTGGCCCGACACACAGATGCACACACATGCACACTCCAACTGAAAACAACTGTGGTTCCAGGATAGGATTTTGCCCTTAAAAAATCAAGGTGTTGATATTTTTTTTGTCTCTGGCACAATTGCAGCTGATGGGAGCTGCACTTCTTTGTGCAGATATTTCTTTGTCACTGTTCTGCTTTCCTTTCTTCTCATGTATATGACTGTGTGTTGATATACAAACATGAATAACTTAGAGCTCATGTAAACTGATCATTTCCAGTGCCTGAAGTACCATCACAAATAACTTGGATTTAGACTCTGCTGCAAAGTAACAAGACTGCCAGATATTAAGACAACAATTAGTTATCTGAGTTTAAAATTAGTCACACTTCGACATAATAAATCACAACTAGTGGAAACTGAGTCAAAGTCTATCTCTACTAAGAGACATAATATACTGCTATAACTATAACTGCTGGATGCAACTCAAAGTCTGAGAGTGAAGTATTCCTGACTAGATAAATTCAACTATCTGGATTATTTGATACTGTAGTATGTATCACTTTCGTACTGTCAACATTTCTTGCCTTTATTGTGTATATATTTTGTACATAATGAAACCCCATATTTACAAAATGATTGTAACACCAGATCTTTTAAGGCCCCTTACATGGTATAATACTTTGATAGCATATGGTCTGACATATAATTATTCTACTCTATGATTTATTTGCATGCTATAAATGAAAAATATTTAGAAAGCTGTCTTCTGAATAGAGAATAATGGAATATAAGAATCTGGCATTATTGCTATTTTATTCAGGAAACCACTTGTCTCAAATATGTTGCTTCACTTCTATGGCTTTACCATTTCGTATTACTACATCTGGTGCAGTTTAGAGGCCACTGAAAAGGGATCCATTCTGTTCTATTTCACTTCTTTTTTTTTTTTTTTTCCTTTGGTGTATAAACCAGCTGGACTCAACTTCCAGCCTTGCCGTTTTTATAGTGCAAAGTTGGATGCCTACTCTATCAATCCTCACACAGATACATAATTTTTACTCACAATATTGTGTTGCCTGTGTTTGAAAAGATTGCACAAGATTTACTTGGACAAGTACAGTTTGCCAGTTTGAGCCTTGGGGGAGGATTCCCTTACTGCAAAAATTTTACACTTTCAGGAAAACTGCCTATAGAAGACCATACACAGTCATGGGATGTACAGTGCCCTCAGTTCATCCGTTTGGAAAACAGAGAAGCTGGCAGAGGTAATATGTTGAGTTTTCAGACTCAGCAGTACATTGAAACTTGCAAAAACTAAAGCTGCCTCCTTGCAGTCCCCAGGAAGTAATTTCTCAATGTATGCTGTAGCACTGGAGACAGCACATTTACTTCCAGGATGATATAAAGAATCATATTTGCCACAAGCAAAACTTTAGTTACAGTAATATTCTTAAACATTGCAAAATCAGAGTCATTTTTTGAGTTCTCTCTACAACTGCTGAAAGATAATAGCAAATGAGTAGGACATACAAAATACTTTCTAAACATGTTGCAAATTGCCTACTGATATCTTTCCACAAAGAATGCTACCTTTTAAGATTAATTTTAATGCATTCAAATTATATTCAAATTTTTGTAGGAGAAATGATTGAATTCTACTAACAGCTTTCTTGTCCTTGGGGAATATGTCCAAAATCTTCATTTTACAGCTGGAAGACCATATAAATAAAAAAAAGATATGGAAAACAATAGACTGAATACTGAATAGGGGCATAGGACATATGTATTATTTACAAGGCGGAAGGTTTAAATATTACAAAAGTTGAAATCAGCTCCCGTAATAAAGAAAAAGATGTGAGATATGATACTGCATGACTCTAATACTAATCCTATAGAACATTCCGAATTCAATTTCTGTTCAGTAAGAAACACCATAGATTGTGGTACATTAATGAGAAGCAGTGAAAAACAGCTCCTAAATTTTATCCTTAATATGGTTAGAATAGGGGAAAAATCCACTTAAATTAACAGAACTGAATAAAAGTAAACATTTGCAGAACAAAATTCTTTTGTTTCCAGAACCTTATTATCAAGATATGTAACAAAAAAAAAAATCACAAAATATGAAATATTTTGTGAAAAGACTGTTCATGATTTAAAGCATTTGGACCCATCTCGTTGGTTTCTCAGCAGGCACTCTCAAACCCACATAAAATCTCCAGTGGGAAGAAAAGAACTATAGTTTCTACACAGAGTCTGATTCACCTTGTTGTTGCAGCATATAAGCATTGCTTCAGACCCTCAAAATGTTTGACCAACTCTATATCTTACAGAAGTCACAGAACAGAAGGGATTGTCAGAGGATGAGACAGAACCTATCCTTTATTAAGCTGCTAAAACTGAGGTAATGTAATATTACTGAAGGGGTAGGGGATGCTTGGTTTCTACTATGAGGAAAATGTAAAGTACTTTCTCTACTCCTCCTAGCAACACACCAAGCAGGCAAACCCAAGAACACTAAGAAGGAAATACCAAAGGTCAAGTTAGCACCTGTCCCCTCCAGCTTTGTGAGGCAGCACAGGTCCTTCCTTCCCTCTGTGCACAAATCAATAGTATTTGAATATCTAATACTGAAACATTTACTCTCTTTTCTGCTGCGTTAATTACCACCCTTTGATATGCTTGTTTCAAGCAAGGAATACTTTTCTAAAGGCAGTGGAATAGACAAGTCTGTATTTTCAAACACTGCTACTCCTAAATGGTATAAAAGACCCAACACAAAATCTATCCTGAGAAAGTGTCAGACAAGAACCTTCAATATGTTACTAAAATAGTGGTTCATTATTGTATAAACCATCAGATACCAAGTACCTGGAGACATTCAAGGCCAGGCTGGATGCGGTTCTGAGCAATCTGATATAGCTTAAGACGGCCTTTGAAGGTCCCTACCAACCCAAACTATTCTATGATTCTACGATTCTACCTCTGTTGAAAGAAAATAAGCAAGATAAAATCCATTCCAGCTTCCTAGTCCTGCAAAATCCTGCTTAACATAACCATAACATGCCTCCACAAGACAGAAACTACAGATGGCTTCATGCTGCAGAGCTTGCTCATGCTTTTACCTCTATTACTACAGAATCACTGTCTTTTTCTGCCTCTCCATGCAATGTCCCAGCCTCATGAAGATCAGGTTGCAGAGATCAGCAAAAGCTAAAAGAGTGCAGGTGGTGATACTATATGTTATTTACGCATTGAAAAACCCCAAATATCACAATTACACCAAATAAAACACTACTGACCATCTTCAACAGTAAGTAGAACCTCTGAGGAACCACGTGTCAGTTCTTGGCAGAGTCCTGGAGAGAGTGCAGCGCAAGAGAGCAGCACCAAGACAGTGGCCTCCCTCTCTTCCTCCCCAGGGCCACAGGTAAGAACCAGGATAGAAGGATTTTCCAAGTACCTTCAAAGCAACCAGCACTGACTCTGAAGAACTTGTTTTAATGATGAAACTCTTGAGCTAAACATATGCAGGAGCCCTGAATCCGTACCAGAGCTGGGCAGCCCCCCAGGAGAGCTCAGGCTGTCATGCAGCACTAACAGCCTCAGCTTTACATAGGTTCATCATGTATCAGACGTTTTCTCTAACACACATAGCAACTTCAAAAGACTTTGTGTCTTAGGGAGCAGGCTTTTCATTCTTCAATGAATGAAAATTACTTACACCACTGTCTCAACACAGTAGAAGCTATAAAATAAATTGTTACTATTGGCTGCCACGATACTGTATTTAGAAATATGATTTTACATCTTGCCAATTACTTTAAAACAGTGTTTCATAATGTATTTGTACCAGCGTAGGAATGACTCCTATTAAATAAATTTTCAGATTTTCGTTATTTACTGTTCAAATTGGGGAAAATCCTGCTTGCTCAAAAGGAATTCAAATAAATAAATAAATACCATATTAGATTTAATAATAATAAAAAATAAGACTAAAAAAAACCACAAAAAAAAACCCCAAAAGCAAAAAAGCCAACCATCAGGAAAGAGAACAAAAAAACTCATAGAGTTGGCACAGTATTATGACATTCTTTGTCACAGGCATATAGGGTAACATACTGGTAGATGAGAGGTGAGAACATTTATACTTGTGTATGAAATCTGCAAATGACTAGAGAGAAATAAAGGCCATTTATATTATTGTAAACATACATGTTGCATAACGGCTAGCTATGTAGATGAAAATCCTTCTGGTCTCTTCTCAGTCCATAGGATTAAAAATATTTTCCTAATTAGTAAGCAAAATCACAACACTTTTGAGGAAATTTCTGCCATGCTAATATGGAAATCTTTCATTACGTAAAGTGGAAAATTTTAAGCGGCAAATAAATGTATAACTCCTAGTCATTAATGCAGTAAGTGAAAATGCTCAAGATGCAAGCAGATGTATCCTAGTGTGCACGTTAGCTATTTGTTTGAAAGCTGTAAAGCATTTCATTCTTCCCTTTTAATGCATATCACACAATGTAAATATTGCTCCTTATGAAACAGGAGTTTGAGATTGTTGGATTTTTGTTTAATCCAAACTCTTCTGAAGGCTTTTTTTCATTACTTTTTTTAAATCCTGTTCAATTTTGGTAAACAAGCAGCTTGATATGACACGAACATCTACAAAACTACAAGAAATGCACCAAATCAGACCCTGTAAAAAAATCTCTATGACTACCTACTGCTGTGAGCCAGCTGCAAATTCCACACACTTGGTTCAGAGATTAAAATACTTGATAAACATGCAGGTTTATGTGAGTGTTTTAAACCCATGTGAGTGTTTAATGTACATGCTTTAACTCCTCAACAGTATATAGCATAGTAGATGTGTTGAGTGAGATTACACAAAATAAACACTGATTTTGATTCAAATTACAAACTGTCCTAGATTTAAAATATTACCAGTGACGCAAAGCAAGTGAGCGACAATATTGCTTATGTTCCTACTGTTTCTCTTCTCTCTGTTTTCTTTCTTTCTCATTGTCTCCTGCCACCATCTCATTTCATTCAATACTCATTCAACAAATTAGCAAAAATGGAGATAAACAAATAGCCTTTCCCTCTTAAAAACATGGCACTGTTAACATGCATCCTAATGGACAATTTAGAGACATGGCATGAACAATGATTACTGACCTTTTTCTCATGCATCTTGCTAACAAAAAGTTGTGTGGAGAAACCTTTTCTGAGGTATGAAGATAATTTATGACAATGTATGTACAGTGCATTATATTTAATTGACACTCCTAGATTTTAAGTTTGCTGCACAACAGCTGTTTTTTCAAAGTGTTCATTATTCATACAGAATACCCCACACAGCATCGCAGAACCTGAAAATCTAGATTAATTGCCATATTAGACATCCTGCTTAATATGAAGTAAGGGTTGCTACTCTGGAGGAACAAAAAGTTATTCCTCAGGCTGTCAACACACGTTTCTGGTTCTGGAGCATCTTCCTAAATTAACTACCTCATTTTCCTAGGCTTGTCATGAAAATCATCTGTCCTTTAGTCAGAGTAGGAACAATGTCAGAAATAATTACATTTGCTTCCTCGGCATCATGACACTCCATTAGAAACTCCAAGAACACTGACTGATATCAGTAGTACAAGCTTTAATGATACCCGAATACACTGCCAATGGTTTTATGAGAAAGAAAATAAGATTGCAGGCAAACACCTCTCAGCCTTGGGTGGCTGCATTGCATGTCAAAGGCAAAAAAACATGTATGAAACCCTTGTTACCATTTCAACTAATCAAATTTTGCGGTTTGGTGGGATGTGCGTGCACACACTGACCTCTACAATGTCATGACTTTCAAGTTACCCATTGATTTTCAGGAATCAAAACTGGAATGCAAACCAGTAATTGCTAGTCAATTAGCTCTTATCATGAGCTCACAGTCTGTGGCAGTGGTATGACATGCGGTTCTGCATAATAATTGGGAACAAGCCTTTTCTAGCCAGGTAAATGTCCTCAAAGGCAAGACATGTCCCCTTTCCCAAGAACAGATGTAGTCAGCAACATGATTAATGCCTTTGCACATGGTACAAGACTGATTTTAACAGCTGTTAGCAATTTCAGACGGTATGGGCAGTCCCTTCCCACTTACGCAATATGCGTGATACCAATGTAATCACAGTTTCAGTCTGCACACAGAAGGAAAGCTTTTCTTTTTCTCATTATTATTATTAAATTCGATCATGACCAGATAATTGTAATGAAACTATTTGGAGCTTCTTTAAAATGCCTACCATTTACCATATGTTAATTTAATTCTTAAGAGACAGTAATATTGTGCAAGTTGCAATTCTTTGCCTACCAATATATGTCAGTAAAATGAATATTCATACAGCACTTCCAGTGGCTTTGCTTAATATCAAGCCTAGTGGAGTCACTAAAAGGCTTGTCAACATAGCCCACCCATGCTTTTGGCACTTGTAAATTACGAACTTTAACTCTCTGGCTAATCTCAGTGTAGAATAGAAAAAAAAATTACCGGCATCAATTACCACAATTTATCATTTTCATGAGTAAATCAAGATTTTATAGTACTTCCAGCATGCACTTAGCTTTATTACAAGTCACTAATAAGTTACTCTTGATCGGTCCAAACAAACAGCCACTTCAAATACATTATAATTTCTGTTTCTAGATTTCATTAAATTGCCCTTATCAGCAAGCAGATATTCTTATTAATTCTGCAATTATTACCATTTGCTCTTAAATCAGGTGAGGAGCTGCAGAACTTGTATGAAGTAAAGGCTCAGTCATCTTCCCTTTTGTGGAAATCCCCCGGTGCAAAGGTCAAGCAAACACCAGTTTGCATATGGGAAAAGTGAGAATCAATGGCTAAAGGTCTCTTGATACAGAACAGTTTCCCCTGGGGAATCCTTACATGATCAGCATACAGGGTAGCATGCCTTATAATTGAGAAGCTGTTGCCACTCCACACCTACTACATTTGGAGTATCAGGGTGGCCATGGAGGGTGACATGGGGAGGGAGGAAGGGATCATCTGCCTGATGTGAGCACCCATAAAGAAGGGGAAAATCACTGAACAGAAGAAAATGTCTGATGAAAAATACTGTCAAAGAAAATGCCTGCCAGCCTGGGAACTATAAGCCTTGAAAACATCCTACTTGAAGTACAGCTGGGTACCTAGAAACTGAAGACATCCTCAGATAACACTGATAGGTGCAAAACCAAGGAACTGCAACAGCAACACATCATCTGAAAAGGTGAAAAATAGCCTGGCAAAAGGGGAAGGGTGTTCTCTCCAAGACCACCTTGTACCTTTAATTTTCCAAAACAGGTTGAATTTTGCTCAAGCTTTCTGCAAGCTCTTGGACTGTCACCCGGGATGACTGGCTGATTGCAGACCCTGTGATGCAGATCACTTTTCATAGAATCATAGGACAGTTTGGGTTGGAAGAGAACTTTAAAGTTCATCTAGTCCAACCCCCACCCCCACAATGAGCAGGGACGTCTTTAACTAGATCGGGCCGCCCAGCGCCCCATCCAGTCTGACCTTGAATATTTCTAGGGATAAGGCATACACCACCTCTCCGGACAACCTGTTCCAGGGCTTCACCACCCTTGTAAAATAATTCTTACTTATGTCTAGTCTGAATCTATGCTTTTTTAGCTAAAACCATTATTCCATGTCCTACCGCTACAGGCCCTGCTAGAAAAGTCTCTCCCCATCTTCCTTATAATCCCCCTTTGAGTACTGAAAGGCTGCAACAAGGTCTCCCCTGAGCCTTCTCTTCTCCATTCTGAACAAACCCAACTCTCTCAGCCTGCCTTCATAGGAGAGTTGCTCCAGCCCCCTGATCATCCCTGAGGTCCTCCTCTGGACTTGCTCCAACAGGTCCACATATTTCTTATGCTGTGGGGCCCCAGAAGTGCACTCCAGGTGGTGTCTCACCAGAGGGGAGCATAGGGAGATAATCACCTCCCCTGGCCTGTTAGACACACAACAGTGCTTCATCAGCACAACTGTAGTGAAAAGCACAAGACAGATCTCCTAGGTTAAACTGAAAACCTGTGCACCCAGTCCCCAAAAGGAGTCATAGGCAGGCACCTGGGCAAGGGTAAGAATTAAGGGGCAAACACCCTCTGCACTTTCAAACTCCTGAGCAGTCCTTCCTTCTCCTAAAACAATGTCTCGCACATGCTCCCAGGACCTTCTGCTGCCATACCTTAGCTCCATACACAGAAAACTTCTGGGAAGATTTGTGAAAATATGTGGAGTGCTTTCATTAGTGCTTGATGACCTCTGATGCCTCTCTGTTACATGTGTCTGAACTCGAAGAGTGAAACAAAAAGTCCAGTGCCAAAGGCCACATGGGTTTGACTCAAACAAAACTGAGATAACATCATGGTTGTGACTACTAAATCCCTCATTCCTGGGGGCAGGTCTTCTTAAAAGCACTATACAAGGAGCAGAATGAAGATCCAACATGTAAAATTAATTTTGGCATTTGCTGACACTTCAGTGGATATCTGAATGACAGCATTCTCTTAACAGTGTTTTGTGCGCAACCTCCTTGGTTTTAGAAGGGATATCATTTTTTGCTGAATATACTTGAAGACAACCTCTGCATTTGTCTAAACCATACAAAGAATACGTACTGTTTGCCACATCCTTAAAAACATGACGTTTGCAGAGTTTTTTTTTCTTGTACATGCCAGATTTCCTTCACTCTCTCAGTAAGACTTCACTTGAGAAGATCATTGCACTTGAAGACTTCAGCTTTCTCTGAGTGCTCACACTTTAAAAGAGCAACCAAGAGAAACATAGCTATCTGTCACTACCCATCCTGGCCAGAATTTTCCCATGCTCCGCAGACACTGTCAAGAAGTAAATTCATGCTTCATTGCATTTTAGGCAGCAAAATAACTCATTCCAAGCAGCCAGGTTTTCAAAAATATGAGTTCTTGCTGACACTCAGTTTTTGGAAAATGTGGTCACTTGTAGGAAATCCAAGGACTTCTGGAAATCTGGCCCTACTGCATGCCAGGGCCTGATATACAACATGAGTTGTACTGTGGACATTTAGCATCTAAAAATTGGGCAAGCAATCTTCTCAAAGGCTAATAGTATCCACCCAGAACAGTTATTTATCAAAATAAACAAGGGATCTAACTCAAGGTAGGCAGCAAGGATGTGCTCTGGATTCCCAGCAGTCTGGGGGTATTACACAATACTGGTTCAAATCCTTTTGCTTTTCATTTTGGTCATTGCATCACTAAACAACTAAACAGATGGTATATGAACAGTATGCAAAGCATTTGATCACGTCAGGCAAGGTATAGTCATACCAAAAGTTCTGGCCTGCTGACTTTGGTGGAGTATAGACAATATTGAAAAATGCTTGTTATTTTACTCTCCTTTTTCTCCTCCTTTGGTCTCACCTCTACAAATGAGAAGCTAAAACTAGGAAGTCAGACTAATATACTATCAATGCAAGAAGCATTCCACACATTTCTCCTCATCCACATATATTAATTTACTATTTCAAGGTTTAGTACTTAAAGATAGCAAAATAATGCAACCTGTAGAGGTGCTGCATCCACAGCCTTATTATCCTTGCTGGGTCTCTGGCCAGATTTCTGTTTAGCACATTAATTCAGACAAGAATTTTGCTAGAGATAATTCAATAAGCTGAAGCTACCAATAAATTATCACAAGTGCTTTTCCTCAATTGAACTATGGGTTACAGACCAGTAGGACTTTAGGGATATTCACCTCCTTTAAAGCAAATCAAAGAACTGTAGCCCCTGAATAAGGATGGGCAATATACACACTTGGCCACCTGTAAGCATCCCTCACTTGGCAAAGAAGAGAGCCCAGGCGCAGACAGCCCTTGAGTCAGGTTCTCCAGCCAAAAGCACATGGAAGATGATGATACACAAATAAAGGGGAGTTAGAAATACTCTATCTCCTGCAGCAATATTAGGGTCCTGATTTTGTCTTTGTCCCAAAAACATACTTTTTTGCTAATATCTTAACTCCTAGAAGGTAAAACAAAAGTCAGAAACCACAGTATTAACATCTGATAAGAAAAGTACAAAATAATAATAAGCCAAAGCTAGAAGTTAAATTAACGCGAAATTTGGGGAAAAGTTATTTCAGCCTATGTTTCTTAAAACTGCTCATGACTTCTTCATTCTTCAGGTTGACTTCAGCATGCACAGCTCACTCCTGCTTCTCTGCACGGGTTGAACTACTTCTATTTTAGATTAACAGCTAGCTACATAGGCTCCAGTTGTATTGTTTGGACTTTCTCACAAAAACAATGATCTGAAAAAAATATTTGATAATTTCAAGGAGCTCTTTGCAATGAGTCTACACTGCACCACAAAGCCATATTTAGGAAAGTTCTCAGTAAATACAGGAAAAAATATTGCAAGGCCCCATGACTGTTACTGGATAGTGTTTCCCCCTCAAGAAATCTCCAAGTCCTTGGTTTGGAGGCTTTTCTACAAGAACCAACATAAGTTGCTTCTCACATTCCCCTTAGCTCAGGCTCTCCCTCATTAGCCAATAAGCCTTCATTAAGCTATCTGAATTACTTTTTAAATTAAGAGAGCGGCATGCATTCCTGCATACAAGAACAATAAGAGGCTTTTGGCAATGATCCTGCTTGAATAATTATAATATTTTGCATTTTTACACTGCCTTTCATCTCCCTGAGGTCTCTGTCCATAACTGCTGCCTCTCAGCCATGTCACGCTTGCCCGCAGGATGTGCAAGACTGATTTCACAGGTGTTTGCCTTACACACACAAGCAAAAATGCCACAGTTGACGGTACACTGAATTCATTTCATCAACATAAAAAGCATAGAAGAAATAAATTCAAAACAGGGAAACTGCCTGATTCAATGAAAACTGGTTGTAAACAGGAAAATGTTTCCACCAGACAAACATATAGACCCTTAAAAGTTATACAATACAAGCAGCTGACATGGAATCATAGAATGGTTTGGGTTGGAAAGGACTTTAAGATCACTCAGTTCCAAATCCCCTGCCATGAGCAGGTACACTTTCAACTAGACCAGATTGCTCAAAGCCCCATCCAACCTGGCTTTGAACAATTACAAGGATGGGACATTCACAACTTCTCTGGACAACCTGTGCCAGTGCCTCACCACCCTCACAGTAATGAATTTCTTCCCTGTATACATCTCCTAATATCTTCTTGAAAGCAAGAAAGGGTGAGAATAAATGCAGTACCATGCTAATGTTTAAATTGCAGGGGGAGCTCCTAAACAGCATTTTCAAAAGCATCCAAGTTACTTAAGCCGGTGTATCACTAAGAATAAAAAGCAAACCTGCTTTTTAGCAGTGATGTTCCAAGTGTTCACAGTTATGGCACTGAAAACCCTGCCACAGGTGTAGATACCCACACTGCATAATTTATTACAGCTGTGTTTGACCATTAAGGTGTTACTCAAAACCAAAGACCACATATCCATTCTCCTGATGGTTGCAGGGTCTCCTCTCTCCACAGGCTATGCACACTAAGAAGTGTACCACTATCACCATGATGACTTTAAAGGGTAAAATCCCACTGTTCCAACCAGGAAAACCATGGATAGCCTATGTCTGGGTACCACCTGTTGACAGCAGCAGTAACAAGCAAGTTCAACTACATGAACTGAAGTAAAAAGAATTCCAAAATAAAATTTCTCTAGCTGAGAAATCCCCCGTGGCATGACTACACAGAACTCATGCAATCCCCTTCATTTCTGACCAACAAAAGCCAGTAGGACAAAGCAACTCCCATCGTCAAGATCTCATCAGAAATACAGTGCCTGCTCCTCACTCTCCCAGCATCCCAACAGCACACAAATCACAGCTGGACTCAGCATGGGGCCATTTTCTCCAGGGCTTTTTGCTATTAAACAGAAGGGATTGTTATTTTGTGTTAACAATTGCAAAATGCCTTTTTTTTTACCCCCACAAAGCACTGCCATCCCTTAGCCTCTAAGCCTCTCTGTGAGTTTGGAGCAGTATGATCCCTCAGGGAAACCCGTGATTTTGTCCATTGTGCTGGTCAGGTTGTGGGCAGGGCTATAATGGGAGTCCTGATAGTAGTAATTTGTAACAAGTCATTTTTTTGTCTATTTCAAATAGAAGAGAAGGAAAAATGTCAGCAATGCTTCAGCAGCTGCTTCAGCTTCTATTAGACATCTGGTAAGTGAATGTGTGTGTTTCCAAAAAGGAAACAGCACTTTGGTAGCAAGGGCCATGGCCACTCAGGCCACACAGCCACCAACAGGAGCATATACTTCTCACACACTGCTTATAGAAACAACAGGAGGTTGAATGTCATCAGAGTTGGACTGGTTTTAACCCCAGACAAACTTCAAAGTTTTTGATGATTTACACCCATGAGAGATCAAAATAACCCCCACCATCTTGTAAACAAAAACACTCTTGAAAGCCTGGCCCAAAATCAAAGTCCCTGAGCCTTTAGGGGGAGGCAATAAATCTGAACCCTTCACAGAATATTTTTCTTCAAAATAAATACCAGTTTGGTTTGCATTTCTCATTCAGAAGTCCTCCTTCCAAGTAACTACATTAAAAGAAACATGATAAAAAGTGTGACAAGACAGAAGAAATTTAATTTCTGCAAGTGAAAAGCATGAAACAATTACAGAAAGAGGACTCACACTTCGCTGAGACACCTCACATCCAGTGCTCAATGAGCTGACTGAGAAAGAATACAATTTGCATAGTGCTAAATTAGCAGCATAAATGTATGTTAATTATACCCAGCTGCAAGCAGCTCACTTCTTCTCATGTTTAATACAACTATGTGGCATTGTAAAAAACTGACCATAAACTTCTGTTGTAAAATTCAAAGGCAAACCCAAACTTCCTCAAATTTGAACCCTGTTCTCAGCCTGGGATCTTTATTCAGAGGGTTTCAGGCAGAGCAGTCCCTGGAGTCTCCTTTCCTCTAGCCTTCCCCACACTGACCAACGCCAGCCTATCTCTGTGAAGACCTGCTCACTTGCTGTTTGCAATACGCTGCTAGTTTCATCTTACAGACCTTCCACCAGCTTTTATTAAGCTCCAGATCAAACACAAGTGGCTTTAAAACTGCTTAAAGCCCAAGTTGCCTCCATCAGCCACTGACGGAGTTAAGCACAGCAGCGCACCTACCCTGACCAGAGCTGACAGGTCCCATCAGAACAAAAAAAAAAAACACCCAAAACCAAAAAACCCAAATTAAATGTTTTCTAAATTAATTTCCCCAAAAGGAAGGGCTACTCATGACTACAGTATGGCTTATAGGAAGTCTACGTATTAGATGAACATATTAACTGCTGACCAGAACAGATGTTCTGGTTAGTTGCTTCACAGGTATTTAGGAAACTCTTGTAAGTGCAGGTAAACCAGATATTTGACAATAATTTCTGGTATTTCGTTTAGGGACAATAAAATACCTATAAATCTCTGCATTAGCAAACCGAGAGCATCTGCAGAGGCATAGACCACTCCGGACTCTGCATGAAGAAAGCAAATCAAACATAAATAAAAGCAGAAGTTGAGATTCAGGCTTTAAGCCAAAAGAACGTTATTTAAGTAATGGACTCAGCAAAATCTAAGATGCAATTATAGAGTTTGTTGAAGGCAACAAAAATTAAAATTACTTCAAGGGAGTGCTTCACGGTTTTCTACATCAAATTAAATGAAGATTTAATGCAAAATACTCAAAAGCGAGAGAAGTGAGATCTTTGTGTATTTTGTGCACATAAATATGTAAGAAAGATCATACGGAAAAGAAGTTGGGTTTTTTTTGTATGCATATCACATGTTTATGCACTGTCTGTTGACACAAACACAAAACAGATTAGCAAAATCAATACTCAATTCTTTTTCTAGATTTTTATCCACTGCAGTACACAAAAGCAATTTAGGTTCTGGCTGCACTGCATCCTTACTTCAGCATTTCTTAGATGAGTATATTTGTTATTCCCTCTAACAAACATGAGTTAACACAGGTGGCAAATCAAGATTGTTTTATATTTAGTACGCATTTGGTGCACTATAACAATGTAAGCAAATCACAAAGTTAGCAGGTAACTTTTCTTGAAAAAAAATATATTTAGTCTCTGATGCTAAGAAGGGCAAGAGTCAAAAAGAGCATCAGCAATTATCAACCACGATAAAACCCACCAGTATTCCAGCAGTCCATGGGCTTTCCAAAAAATGGTTGCTGGAAAATGCTTAAGAGACTGGTGACACAATAAGCTGCCTGTTTCACAACTTTGGACAATCACTGCATGTTACAGATACCTTCTGTATGGAGAACACCTTTGCTCCTCCAGCAGTGACGTTGACTAGTTTGTAGCGTAAAGCTGTTACAACAAGAAAAATGCTGAGTTTTATGCTGGTCTAGAGAAGAGAAATGACAATTTTAACCACAAAGTTCATCAAAAGATTCTCGTCACCTCACAAGGCAAGACAGTTTGAGTGCTTAGATTCGGCTACAGCCAAGTATACCATCTAACTTAAAAATTTCAAGATGTGACTTTCAAGAGCTAACACGCAAACTTACACTCCTAACGCTGACAGTGTTTGCATCTACTGTGACAGTTCACCCTTACTCCTACTTACATGCTTAAACAGAAATCAATTCACATAACAACACATTTCAACTTCCAAAAGTCATAAAAGCAAGCCTTAGTTTCCAGCTGTCTGCACTTCCAGGTAGAGTCTGAAAGCATTTAGCAGCAAGGCCCAAGCACAGACCAATCTGCTGCAAGACTATTGTAATACCAAGCTTAGATGTGAAATGTTCAGCTTTTTCACTGTGGTCAGCAAATACACTGCCAGCAGCAGATCCTGGGTTAGGGTGCAACTTGCTAGTAACTATTTCCTATAATTTTCATTTTTCTTCTCTAGCAACATTACCTGCTTAGCATGGGATTAGCAGCCTCCCAGGCAGGTGTGTCACTGCAAAGAAGATAATCTGGCCAGGCCTTAGGTCAACTAAGGGTACTTTTTTTCCTGAATGTTTTTAATTGTGTTCAACAGTGTCAGCTACACCAGTTGTGCATGTTATAATCAAATAACCAGACATTCACCTTTTGCCTGTATTGTGGATTCTTTAATTTGTCATCCTTGTCTTGCATGAATGTATTCCTGTCTTCTGTTTTCATTATTCAGTAGGAGACATAGGAAATTCATGTATTACTGTCAGTATTTCAGAAGCAGATAAAATTAGAGCACAATGAAAAGAAAATAAGTCACAGCTCCAGGAGAAGAAATCCCAATTGAACAGCAAGGCCAAGCACACAAATTCACTGGTTCTGAAAACAGATAGCAAGTTGAAATACCTGACTAGAAAGTCAGTGGGATTACTTCTGCCTCGAATAGAAAGCAAAGCCAATCAGGTATGCTGTCGTATTTGCCTAGTGTTTTCACACATAGTTTCAAATGAGAAGAAACAACAAAAGGGAGGACCTGGCATCAGAATAGTGAAAAGTTAAAACCAGAAGGAAGTGATACAGGAGATGCTTTACAGTCACAAATTCAGGAGCCAGGAAGATAAACATGACAAGGTGTTTAGTACAGCATTTATAAGACATGCAGATACCTCTAAAACCAATTTGCCATGACCTTTGTTTTAAGGCAGTCTGATTGCAGAATACAGTATTTATTGTTCAGGACCTTGAACAACACAGGGATGGCTCTAGTTGCTGAGGACTGACACCCAGTTACAGCTGGATGCATTATTCCCATACTTTTTCAGTTTTGACACACACAAAGCAAAATCCAATAAATTTTACTTGTAGTTGGAAGCAATTTTAGGTATGTCTTGTTTTGCAGTAGTGCAATGGTAATGAATTTATGGGCCAAGATCTGGCCAGTATTTCTGAGCTTTAAACAAAGCTGACAAAAATTACAGCAACTAGCGAAAAAACCAGAATGTTACCAAAACAGCTGTAGCAATCTGGAGATGACTACAGATTTTTTCAACACGAAATATCACAGACTGATACAAACATTTTGCATTAAGGATAAGTCTAATGAAACAAAGCTAACGGTGACAAAACTTATGATTTAAAAAATGTTAATTCAGCCAAGCAAAACATGAGCAATTTCAGAAATATATGCGCCCACTCCTGTCACATGAAATAATGTATTGGCACAGCAGCTAATGTCCAAAACTTAACGGCACTGTCTTCTATTATTATTCCTAAACCGCAGTCCCCACTCCCTGTGCTCTATTTTGAAATGGGTAATTACAACTGCTGCCTTGGCACTTTCTCACTTCTCCAAATCCCAGAATATCATGTATGGTGCTTAATAGACAAAAGACATTCCTGGTTTAGTAAAATTATTCAGCTTCTCTCTCCATGTCCATAACAAGTAGATCTTCTCTTTTAAACACGAGCAAAGAACTACAACAGCATTATTTCTATAGTGTTTGCGGAGCTTTAAAGACATCTATGCTCTAGAAATTGAAATGAGACCTCTAATGTATTTCATGCAAGTCCTCCAATAGCTGTCAAATGGTAATAAATTTTATGGACTGGGAAAAATTAGCTTTTGTCTTTCTAATTTATTATCTGATTCTCAACTGAAACAACCTATTGAAAACAGCCAGTGTCTGCAGATTTCCTTTCCTTTTCTCATGGTTGAAGGCATGTGTACATTTCAACACACTTGAAACACCAAAGAATTCACCTTAGAAATTATTGACTGTCTTTTCAAAATATCCCTACCATACTCCACACGTGCAATACTCATTATTATTAAAGTACATGTATAAAGGAAGGGAGGCTATACACCTTGAGTGTTGCACTGGTCCATGAAACTGAAAAGGAAGCTGTTGCTGCCCATACTGAGAAACTGAAGGATGAATATTTAGTTTACATCATACCAACGCTATGCTAAAGCATTCTTCACATCTGCTAGCTTTCTTGAGGGGGCTACACCTATTCATTTAATGAGGTTTTAACAGTTGGGAAGATAGACACTGAGCTCTGAGAAGTCCTCTTAGACATAATGGACTGTTTCCCTTAAGCTGTATGACTGCAATATATTAAATACCAGTTTCATGTGTGTATACAGACACACACACACACACATATTTTTATTAATTAAAGCAAAAACATACAGTAATTTCTCTGTCCTACTTCAGAAGTGCTTTCCTACCTTTCTTCTGGGGAGGAAAAAGAAAGAAAAGTACAACATAAAAGTAATGCAATTTATCTTCGTTATAGAGAACATTGCTCCTGATTAGTACAACCCTTAACCCTCACCTGATGAACCTATTAATTAGAAACAAAGAAAAGAAAGATATTATGTTACACAACACAAACTAAAAGAGCTCCTGTAAGGGACAAACAAGGTCAAGATTATTATTAACAGAAATATATTTCTAGGCCTGCTTCATAAAGATTTGTGTATTTGTGTCTATAAAACAAATGCAGTGCTAGTTCTGATGAAAGCATAGGAACAACTTGATGGGCAAGTTACTAATCTCTGTGAAGTGGCCCTTAGGTGGATTCTTAGAAAATTACATTTGTTGTTTGCAAAGCTGCAGCTGTACTGAAACCTCATTCTTTCTTAGCACACACATTTCTCTTCTGAGTTTATAAATGGTATTATTGTGAAAATTTATTTGAAAGGTCAAATCTATTCCTCTGAAGCTGTAAAAGCTTTAAAAATACCTATGAGCAGACACAATTTCTACTTTAAAATATCTGAATTCCCTGGCAAAGCCATTTTGTTTAGAGCTTACATATTTTTTTTTTTTTTTTAAAGTTAAAAAAATTGAAAATGCACTTTTTAAAAAAGCTGCAAAATCTGGGCATGTGCGCTTTCTCTGTCTACTGGATTTCAGTTTGGAAAACTGCCCACTACCTCCACCAATGCAGCAGATCAGACCTGTTTATGGGGCTGTCCACAGCCCTAGAGCTCTCATCATATTGCTTGTCTGTGTGGTACTGAGAATATCAGTCACCTCATGTACCCTCAGCTATATTATATGAAATTATTCAAATAAGAGCAAAGTTGAGAATAAAGTTTGCCATACACTGATC
>JAOEHX010063462.1:0-10253 GCA_025448015.1 Bolborhynchus lineola | reverse complement strand
AAAACAGCATATCTGGGGCTAGAACTATTTGGGGACTTCTGCCTCCAGTTCTCCCAAAGCCCTCAGTCCTCCCATTCCCTCCCCAGCTGTGGAAATAAGTATTTCTCAGAGTAACTAAGGATGCCCCAGCTATCTCACTCCAGGGACACCCAGCTTTCTTACCAGCAGCCACAGCTGCATGCATGCTGTGGTATAGGCCACAAGCTCAAAACAGCAGACCCAGATTAATTTCCCGTGAAGAGAACATTATTTCTTTAAAGCTGTGGGAAGAACAGCAGAGGGGAACCTCCTCTTTCCAAATTCTCTCCCCAAAAGAAAAGTCAGATTCTCCTTCCTCTTTTTTTTACCTCTCCAGAGGTTAAAAAAACCCCAAACAAACAAACAAAAAACAAACAAAAAAACCCACAAACCCAAAACAAACAAAAAAATCTGCTTAAAACCTATGAGAAAAGAAGGCGGCAAACTGAAGACTATCACAGATCTTATTACCTTGTACTTAGTATTAACTCCAGTGACTTAACCTCATATTCTCTAAATTACAGATTTAATAATTCACATAATTGTGAATGGGGTGGGGGTGGGATAATGAACACCCATCATCTTTTCCCTCTTTGTCTCACTCACATCCCCATACCAGAAGCCATCATAACACATGGTACAGCAAAGAGTAGCAAAACCATTTTATTTGCACCATTCTCAAGGGCAAAGACCGTCCTAAACACATGCTTTTGCATTCATTTGGCCTTTGAACACTGAGGAAAGCCACATTTTAACACCCTGAACGTGAATTTTCAAGTGACTTATCCAAACAAACTGCTCTCTTGCTCTCCGTCTGGAATAAAATATACTTAATTTTTGATTGTAAAAGTAAATAACATAAGCATTCTTTAATTCTGGCAGTTAAGTTTAAATGACAAAAACATATGCTACACCAGTGTTACACAGAAGCATAGATTACATTTCTCTAAACACTCCAGTTATTTTCCTTCTAAACATCCTTTGAGTAGAAATGGTGTTTCCTGTAAAACAAATACCACAAAATCATCATATGAAGCTGGTTCAACTGTAGTACTCTGAGGACCAATATGTCTTACAAATGCTTACACAGCCCACTGAACATGCGACTAAATCCTGGACTCTGTTTTCAGACTTGTCACCAATTCACAAGCAGGTGTAGAAGCTTTTCATAGGAAAGTCTAACCTTTCTGTGCCCCATTTCCACATCTGTAGAAGGGGAATAATATTTTTCTTTACCGTGCAAGCTGATCAACAGGTGAAAACATACTAATACAAGCTTATTTTCTTCAACTTGTCAAGCTTTCTCCATGCAACCTTATTTGTATTATTCATGCCCAGAGGATGCAAGAGAAGGATACTTTAGCCCCACGATACTAAAACTGTTCTTCTTTGCTATTCCCTGCTGCCACTGTACCATGTTTTGTTGACAGACTCTGGTATGACTGGTGTTAAACAAACAGGAATGGTACCTACATCTGTTCCGAGAAAGGTTGCCTAGCAACTGCAATCAAAGGGTGTTTTACCTTCACTGATCTGCTGTAAATTAATAGAAATCTCTCTATAATATTCAAACACCTTATGTTTTAGTTGCTATATAAATGTTTTCCTAATTAGAATAATAATATTATTTCATAGGTAACATATTTCATTTCATGATCTGCCTCAGTCAAAATACAGAGCAGCCAGAAAAGGTCAGATTATGAAGCATAAAATGGTTCAGAGACTTGCTTGATGCAGAAATATTTTTTGACAGTTTATTGCATTTATTTACTATATCCTTTACTTTTGCAGTTCCAGAATCTGTTTCATTTGTCCCACAAGAACCTGAAGCCATTAGCCTGAATTATCAATCTGAATGCAAATTTCACAAGGTAACACCAAATAGTGAAGGTTTTTATTCCTGTAGTTATTGAGATGCTTTCCCTTCAGAGAGGTTACAGGTCTACTACTTATTTGCAGCAATGATTTTTCAGTATGCCTGACATTACAATGTTCATTTATCATATATGTAGTACCTGAAAACCAGAAGATGTGCTGCAGAGTGCATATCAACACACAAAACAGCAATCAGAATCTGAGATACTGAACAGGCTATGCAAGTGAGGGGAGGGGGGGGATCAAATGAGGAGTAAAGAAAGCTGGAGGGGTCTATTCACTAGGTTTTAGCAAGTTCCATTTCCAACCATATTGAAACAAGAGCAGAATTTTGATTACAAAAACTTGCACTGTAGATCCCAAACCAAAAAGGCTGGAACTTACTGGTAAATGTTAAAGGTCCCATTCTCTCCTCATCACTAAAACAACTATCTTTGGTAGCAACAAAATGAAGGAGGAACAGGTAGAAAAATATGATTTTATTCAAAAGCTTACACATTTTGTTATTTCATAGCTCTGCCTAGACCATTATGGGATAATGCAGTTAGCTTTGTACATAACTATGAGAAGATGAGGAATTCGAAGTGCTTTGCTTAGGAGAACCCTCCACACCTCCCCTTCTCCCCACATACCAGTGTCCCATGCCCCATGCAGTCTCAGATCACATGCAAGCCTAGCAAAAGCAGCTCCTAGATTTTTCTGCTAGGATCTACTTTAGTGTAAACAGCTTTTCATCCCTGGCCAGGAATTCACACAAAACCAACACTGTAGGATGCATGATGGACTTCTGATTTTTCCAGGAACAACTGAAGGCTTGAGCTATGCAATTACTTCAATTTAGTGCTGTCTGTGCTTATACTGGTTTTCATCCTCTTAAAATACGCACTATATTTGTGCAGCTCCCTCAGCAGAGCAACTGGGTCATATTCTAGAGTAACAGCTATTAGATGTGGCCATAATCAAGAAGTACAGATCACAGAAGTCTAACATAAATTGTTCAGTAACTGCACAACTCTCCAGAAAATATCCTTTCCATATATATATACATATATATTTTATTTTTTGTTAACTAGCATGCCATTAGCCTCTCGACGTTGCAAGGCAACCAAGTGGTTTTAAACAAATGGTTGCACACTAAATTGTTTGGCTATTTCTTCTTCCTAGTAATGAAGTCATGTTAATTTTGCCTATTGGATCTACACCTTTGTCTAGCTGTTCAAATTGCAGCAGAACTTTCCTGTAAATGAGAATGAGTTGGAGTTAATGCTCTCCAGCATGTTTTCCGAAATGCTGAAGAAAATCTTGCACAGAACAGCCCCACAGCAGCTACATGTATCTTATTAATGTAGTTCTTTGTAAAAGACATGCATAAACTTAAGTCACAGAAACTCAGAACTGGTGGGAGAGTCTTCTGTTAAGATACAAACTAGTAACAAGCTAATTATGAAAAGGACATAAGGTAGTATTAATATCTTGGAAAGATGCTTGTTATTCTTTGATATAACATAAAAGCCAAGCAGAAACAGTTCTATTTCACACAATCCAGCTGAAACATAATTCTACAAGTTATTCATCCCCAAAACAAGTTAGCAAATATCTTCTTGTCCATGTAGCCAGCCCTATCAGGCTCTGTCTCTTCCCCTGAGGCAGGATTGTGACTCGGAGCCAGTCCCTCAGAGGAGCAAGAAAGCAGTGAACAGGTGATAAGGCTTCACCCCATAAGCAGGTGAGTAAGGACAGACAGATGCTGGGTTTTACTCCTCAAAAATAGCCACCACAGCTGGGATGGTTGGAAAGAGATCATAACATGAGGCTGGTGTAGGCAAAGGGCAAACTATTACACATGTGCATAGCATATGAAAATGTGACAGTCATACCTTGGAGGCACCAAGGCTTACAAAGGCTTTTACCAGCCTAGTAACACTTAGTAGCTGTAGTGACTCAGAGCTGCCATCAGAAACAAAATCTAGCCCTTGCCTTTGCAAGTTGTATGTTTGGAGACCTAAGTCCGTTTAATGAGCACTAATTTGCTCATGAAGATGACAACTGAATTTCCTCTTTAATCCACATTATGTTGCATGTCACTTTCATTGGTTTCTGGGGAAAAAAAACCAGGAAAAATAGCAGTTCTTATTTAAAACCAAAAAACAACCCATGATGAGACTGACATGTAAGAGAGTTGTTTCTCATCAATAATTGCTTCCCCCTGGGCTTGACAATGTTTACAAATGAAAGCTTTCTCTTCACATATGACTTGACCTATCATGAATTATATCTGCTGCTACCAATTGCACTCCTCCCTGCACAGAGGAAAAAAAAAAAAAAAAAAGGTTGCTATCTCAATTTTATACTGTAATTAAACATTTTCCAATGGCATATTATTTATTCTTCCCCACCTGCAGCTCTCCTGGCATTTACACATCTCCAAATATTAGCAGGCAATTAAAAACTGTTATTAACAATATTAATATCCTATGAGCTTATTTGATGCAAGTGAGACACAAGTCTGAACCGCTTGCCTGCAAGGAACTGATTGATTTTCTTTTAACTTTGTGCACTATCTAGCACCTTGCAATGTTTGTCCACAATTAAGAATCTTAAGCAGTCCAGGAGGAGAGATGAAAAACTGAATGATGAGCCAAATGTATCAGTAATCTCATTTGAGCACTATATAACTACCAAAGAGTGAGCCAAAGTATTAAAAAACAAATAGGTATAATTTAGTTATTTTGCATTTCTATTAATGGTTTGTTCTTTTTAAAGGAAAAAAAAAAAAAAAGAAAAAGAAAAAGCAAGCTACAGTTTTTCACACAAATAAACTTCAAAGATATGTAGGGAGGGCCTGTTGCATTAGAAGGAAAGCCAAGATCAAACAAAACAGGAACCCCATGTTTCAGACATTCAAATCTAATTGTCTCCATGATTCCTTCAAAACCTCAAGTGTTTTTTTTCTTACTCCTCTACATATGATGTAGAATTCACTGGGACTTTGTACCAGCTGAGAATTTGGCCAACTGAAAAAACATATTCACTCACAATTCACCTTGGTGTGCTTCAGAATTGCTCAGTAAAAACACCTTGATCACAGTCCTAACTTGTCACACTCACAAGCTTGACAACTTTATGACAGCTTGCCATATTGCATCTTGCTCTGTATTTCACATTATCCCACACATGAGATGGACCAAGTTAGTACCTCCAACCCCCTTCTCTGTTCCACCAGACAGCAATGGGGGTGACAGGAGCTGCCTGTCCCTTTGTGATCACAGAAGCCAAGGATCAGGTCACACTTCTGTCAGGAAGGGCACCAGAGCTCAGTGCCCCAGTGTGACAGAGAGCTCAGTGGGGAGCAACAAATGCAGAGGGTGACCAGCAGATCCCAGTAGGGAACAGGAAAAGCAGGGAGAACTGAGAGATGTATTTTGCTTGGTGTGTTGCTTAAATAAGAGTGATGAGTGAAAGCACCTGCTGAAAAGGATTTGGGTGTGAGAGGGATTTCTTTTTACAGAGATGATGATTGCAATGGTCATTGTCCCGTCCCCCCTCCCGCCATGATCACCCTGTGTTGCTCAGGTGCTGGTAGCCCTGGGGCAGTGTGGGCAGCACAGGAGGGCAGCAGGAGTGCTCAGTTCCATGTACATCTCAACAGGAGCAGACCAAGCCACACACAAAGTTTTGTGACAGCTGGAGGTATGGATGCAGGAGAAGCCAGAAGCTGTTCTTCTCAAAATTCATTTGCTGATGTAATAAACCCAGTTTAAAAAGACATTAATATATAGATCAACAACAAATTCTCAGAGGCTCCACAAAGCACCTGTAACCAGCAGTGTTTTGCTTTATCACAGACCTTACGTGCCCAATGTACTAATGAAAACTGAACTTTATACTGCATAATCATTAGTTCACAATAACATACTCAACATTTGGTTGCTAAAGGGCTTTTTTTTATCCAATAAGTCAGATGTTTTCCCATTTTGTTAACCCATGAGAAAAAGAAATCGCCTTGGTAAAGGTAACTAACTTGGGATTGAAACGCATTCAAAAGCTAGGATCTGCAAAACACTGTATTTATCACTTAACATTAATTTAAACCTAATTCCTTTGGGTTTAAAGACCTGATCCAGTCCTCTGATACATGCTGGGCTATAAATATATTGAAAATAACGCCTTTTGCAAAAGGCATTTTATAGGTATACTGCAGCAGAAAAAAATATCATCAACTTCAGTTAAATACATAAATGAAAATACGCATTTTGTGTATAACATTTAAACTAATGTAGTTCATGTACTGTTATGAAGCTAAGACACTAATTATTGTTCCTGACAAATGGTGAATTTTCAGCAATTTATAGCACTGAAAATATTTCTATTTGTTCTCTACCCTTACCTCTCTCTTTTTCAGAAATAAAGCTATGTACATTTATGCCTATCTTTTCCCTCAACAGAAGAAATAAATTAACACCATCAAGGAAATGGGATTTTACAGTGAGTTGGTATTTATCACACGAAACCTCTATGACTTCTTGCTCAGCTGGAACCATGCACGTACCCAGATGGATTATAATTTCACAAAAACAGTTTATTCTCTCAACAGTTCTTGCAATTTCTCTAAAAAGTCATCTCAATAATTCCACAATCTCTGTTGCTACTCCCTATGGAGTCTCCCATCTCTTTTCTATTGGCATTATTTTATTTCACTATCATGGAAAAATTTTGTGTAGGAATTATGCTACTGAGCTACTTCCACAAGGGTTTTATTATTTCCTTACAATATCTATATTAAGCTCTTTACAAGTCTTTTTTTTTTTTTCCTTAATCCTTACACCTTTCATATTGTTCATTTTTCCTTAATAACCCAACTATGATCGGTAATGTTTTCTCATGGTCCTTTCTGACGGACAATGAAAAGTAAAACATTTTCTACGCTGACAACTAGGTGAGCCAAGATTTAATCAATATTAGCAAAATACATATCTCAAGTTATTCAACACCTATAAATATACCAGCTGTGAAAGGAACAAAACCCTTCCCCCTGCAGGAGAGCTGCACAAAGCCTAGAAAGACAAGCACAGGGTCAGATGCCAACCCTGGATATGTTGGATGCTGGTGCTAAGTACCAGCCCCAAGGTGCAGCCTCTCCTGCTGCAGAGATGGGGCAGTGGCAACACCACTTTGCTTTCATCATAGTACATGCTACCCACAGTATGCCAGCAGATAGAGGCTGTCCCTGGAGCAGATGCTCTCACCTTAGACTGACTCATCCAGAGAGAAATGAGGCATGAAAGAACTTTGTCATTCCATGGCTCACTCACGGATCTGGAAACAGCAACCACCACCTCTAGGTTAGGCAGAGCAACCGCGATGACTGGAATGTGGCAGCAGGGCAGGTACCCTCCTACCCAAGGTGCTCCTCAGCTCCTTAGAAGGAGGAAGATAACCTGCCTTTCTGCACAGATCGGTCCTAGGACACTGGTAAATTAGAGGCAGCTGGATTCATGAATTATGAGTAAGGGGAGCACCCCATTAACCTTTCTGAACTGAAATTTCTCCTTGGAGGGATCACCCACAAAAGTCCCCATCTGAAGTTCATGAGGCAGAGAAATATGCTGACTTGTACTCTTTTAGAGATGAAATGGAACATTTGTTTCCTCACCTTACCAGTACTGAAGATAAATACATCAGAAAATAAAAAAGCAGTTTTATAGCTAAATTAGCAGGTTCATTGCTCAGAGAAAAATGTAATGTTACAAGAAGGCTTTATTTGGTGTTGGGGCTTATCAGTGGCATTATATAATCCAACATCCAAGGACTTACATTATTCTCCCTTTGTTCTAAAACAAAGACTTGTCGCTGATTTATTGATTTTGTTTCTACAAGTACAAGGAAGCTCATGGGCATTTTTTAGTGGAGGGATGACACAGCTCTAATTAGATCATCATCTTCAGGCAAATTGGAATGTGGCTTGTTTTTTCAAAACCTGATACTTCTTGCACCTTTAATAAGTTAAAAAATGGCATTGTTTACTGCATGCATACATTCAATATCTCAAATATCAGCTGACACAGTTAATGTGATTAACACAGCAATCACAGTATTGCAATGACACCTTTGCTACTGTAGACCTCTTAAAATAATCCATTTTTGTAACTTGCATAGATGGGGAAATGAACCACAATTTCTGAGAAGCATCACTTTTGTTCCCAAGATATAAGTAACGAAGTGAATACAGCATACACTACCAAAACAATTCTGCAAGATGAATAGAAGCAAAATTGATATTAAGCTAAGCTTCTGGGGGTTATAATCACTGTGAGAATGCTTACTGTTTCTAGCCACAAAGGGAATGCCTAAGTTACCCAGTCAAACATCATTCCTGGTTAACAACAGAATGACTCACAAGTTTGATTGGCTTTTACTGTCAAACTTCTGCAATACCTCAGATGGTTTAGTACCTATGATGCAGTAAGAAATAACAAAAAAATATTTTAAGAATCTACAATCTTGACAAAAGTCACCAGTTACCAATAATTACTGTTCCATTGTAATCTCTATTGCCCACAACATACCTTCCTGGCCATGGAAGTAAGAAAATAAGGTAGCAACCTTATTTATTAATACACCACTTATTCACTACATGCTGCTGTTGCAAAACCATGCACAGAGCCAAGGTATTTAAACTGTCATTGAAATTGACACACTGATGAAAGCACCTGGAATGAAATGATGTTTTAAAGAGGAGCTATGTTTTCTTTTACTTTCTGCCTTACCAGAGCTCTGGTGACTCATCTGTAAGATGTAGTCATGCACTTCTCCATCATTTGCTCTTTTTATCATTTCGCTCTCTTTATCTAATGCAACACATTTGAAATTCAGAGATTTGGTATTTAGAAAAAATATGCAAATTTACAAATCATTACACAGCTAAAGCTACTTTTTAGCTAATAAGATTTTTGGTTTTCCTGATGCATTTCATGCCCTACCAGGGACAAGTTAGTGGGTGTTTTTTTCCATTTATCGCGAATGGAGCAGAGCAAACAGGTAACATTCAGACATACAGCTGCAGAAGAAACCTTATCAGCATATTTACAACTATCAATGAGTTAAGACAGTTAAGAGACCAGAAAAAAAGCATTTTTCTGTTATTACCTTCCCTTAATCACTGATCAGAAATAACAGTTGTTTATCAAAAGGCTGACTCTCACACAACTTTGGCAGCCCCACAGATAGCAAGTACACTTTTTCTCTCACTATTTCTCTCAAACATTACTTTTTCTTTCCCCTCTAGCCCCGCTCTCCTTCCTCCACTCCATTCTCCCTATTCCTCCCTATATGATTCTTTCTGCTAGGAAATATTTGATTACATCTTTCTTAGATGTTCAGTTTTCTTCAAATGCTGCATGGACTTTCTGGCTCATGATCCTTGAATTTGCCTTTTCCGTGAATCATGAATTCAGAGATGCATGAACAACCTTACTTGATAGACTGTGTATTATGTTACCTTTCTCTTCCCTCTGTTATTTTACATGTTGTCAAATCAGACTTCACATTTTGTCACAGCAACTCCTTCTGAATGGCTAATTTTTCACTGAAAGTTACACAGACAGGCAATTATTTCAAGACTTGAATACCTGCCAACAACTGCAGTGGCATAAAGCTGATCCCCAGAGGCCACACAACCACAGAGAACACCAAAAACAGAACACAATGCTGAATGTAAATTATACCAATTTTTATGGATGGCAGAGTTAAAATTTTTCACACTATTAAAAAAAGCCTTCAATCAAGTATAAACTTCCATATATATGAACATGTAAAATTGCACATTTTAAATCCCGAAAGAATAACTGGAGAGAACTAAACCAACTTAAAGAATAAAGGAGTTTTATTAATTTATGTATTTTAAGATAATGATACTATTCATGGGAGGAGTAGAGTAATCATCCTTTAAAGTCCTACATGTATTTATCTATAAAAATGAACAAAATATAAGCACTACTCTTGAAAAAGAAATGCCACCTGGAGAAGTGAGTCACTTGCCATGTCCTCTAGGTTGACAGCAGAAAGGCCAGTCACTAATAATTCCTCTGTTAACTGTTATCCACATACAGAAACTGGGACAAGAAATATGGAGCATTTCACAAAAGATACCAGAAAACTGCCCATGCGCTGCAGCCACCTCCTCTTCTTAGGGGACATTGACTGTATCCCACCAATGTTACTGTTGCTGTAAGGGTGCAACATGGTCCCACCTACCAAACAGCCCACAGTGGAACAGAGATCAAAAGAAATCACCAAGTTTACACCTATGCATTCCCTGGAAAAATATAGCAACACACATACAAGAGCTTACCCAAGTATAT
>JAOEHX010063461.1:0-10212 GCA_025448015.1 Bolborhynchus lineola | reverse complement strand
TGTCCTGTGCTGGAGCGGGAGAGCACCCAGCACTGTGCATGGCTGTGGAGGAAAGCCTCACGCTCACCAGCTGTGAAATGGCATTGCCACTGTCCCTGAGTGTGTTTGAGGCAGGACTGGAGAATATAGAACTCAATATACTAATATCTACAGTAAATCCAATCAAAGTTTTCAGCCAAAGCTTTGATATAAACAACATACAGAGATTGCAGGATCAGCAAAATGTCTATTTATTGAGTTGGTGGCAGGTGGACATAAGAAGGACCATGAGAAATGGTCCACAGCTTTTTGTTGTCTGGTTGTATTACTTGAAGTGTCAAAACAAAGACAATTGTTGCAAGCTCTTAACAGTTTGCCTGACTTCCTCAGGAACTGGAGACAATTGTTATTCTACACATCATGCATACAGTCAATATTCATAGGTGAGCAGAGTCTTTCAATATGCTCTTCTGACTTCCCCAGACCTCTTCTCAGGCCTTTGATTATTCTTTCATTTTCATCAGATCCTGAACTTAATTCAGCCTTCTAAGTTTTACTCCAAGGACTATCAATTGATTAAAGTAACTTGGCCTCTGCCAAGTCTTGCAGTAGGTAACTGCTAGTAATAAACACATAGGAACAGAGGCTTCAACACAAGTACCATTTATTTCTGAACACAGTGCGCACAGTCTAAGCTAAGCAAAACAGCTTCCTCTTTCAAAGAAATCCACAAGAGGAACATTTAATGATTAGCTGATGTTAACCGGCTGCCTCCCAGAAAGAAACTGATGCACAAGGAATTTAAAGATTTGTTAGCTATTGCAGGAAATGTTCAGAAAGAACTCTGCCATTTGTGGACCCTCTCCCCTACTTTTACCACTAATCTTTCCATGCTCTAAAGGCATCAAACTCCAGCCAGTGCAAACAAAACCTACCAATTCTAATCCTGTTTAGGAATAGAATCTTCTAACAATGGCCTATTTTGTAAAGTTATGCAGAAAAGAAAAAAATAATGCTTTCTTGAATCTTAAGCCTTCTTTTGCCTATTGCACACACCAATTACCCGCTTAGCCCTTTGATTTCAAGTAGGCAGTAAAGAGTAAAACCAAGTGACACATAATGCATAATCTGAGTAAGAAATGAGACACATTTCCCAAACTTGTAATAAATATTATCTATATCATAGAGTACCTTTGAGCTCTACAGTCCCTAGGTCTTAATAGAATGTAGGATGGGGGAGAAGCAAGCAAATTATTAGACCAGCAAGATGTTGTGAGTTAACTGCAGTAAGCAGCTAACCTCCCTCAGCCACTCACTCACTCCCACCCTCAGTAGGACAGCAGAAGAGGAAAAGAAGAATAAAAGAAAAAAAATGTGGGGATAGAGATAAAAACTGTAGAGTAAGTGAAATACAAGTTGAAGAAGAGAGAAACAAAACAAAACAAAACAGAAGTGATGCAAAGGCTCACCACCATCGATGACCAGCCACATTCTGAGCAGATGGCTAACTGAACTAAAATGCCCTTTTCCCTTTTTCTTGCTGAGTTCAGGTCATCTGACTGGTTGTGTGCCCTCCGAGTGTCCTGCCCATCTCCTAGTTATTCACTGCAGGGAGTTTGAGGCATAGTAACAAAGAGAGAAGGCCTTGGTGCTGTTCAGCAGTAGCTAAAACATTAGTGTGTTTTCAGTGCTGGTTTCGTCACAAATCTAAAACACAGCGCCATACAGGCTGCTGTGAAGAAAATTAATTCTATTCCTGTCAGGCCCAATACACAAGAGGTTTCTGAAAAATCATATCCAGATGTGGATGGAGAAAATAATGGCTTTTATCTCTTATCTCTGCATTCACATCATTACATGTGTCTTCCCAACAGAACAAGTTCCAGATACATAAACATTTTTGCTTACCAGTAACACTTTGTATTTCCCAGTTTGATTTGTGGTGTTCTGTTGTAAATTATACTGGCTTCAAAAAACAGACATGCCTTTCCATAATACCTTTATTAGTCCTTTAATGTCATGCCTGAACTCTAGAGTCTGATTTGACCAAAGTACTTTTGTTCTAGGGTGAGAAATATTCACTCACATCAACTCAAACTCTCTCCATACAATGTAGTCTTCCTCGCAGCAAAGATATTCCATCTGAGAAAGTATCCTTACACTCATTAAATTTTACAAACAATATTTAAGCATTCACTTTGGTCAATAATTGTGATCCTAAAAGAGTAACAGTTTGCTAGCATCCTGCACCCAGAGCCATGTGTACACAAGGCAACTCAAGCTACACATGTCCATTCAATTTGTTTAGCTGGAATCTACTAGTCTCAAGAAAAACAAGATTTTACTTTCTACATTTAAGAAGAGATTGCTAGAAAATTGTTTCAGAAATGTAAAACCTGTTACTAATTTAAATTTAGCAGATAGCTAGTTACAGGATATGTGGGATACCAGAAAAATACCTAGGGAACTGATATATAAATAAGACACCACAGCAGCAGGCTTTATTTTTAAGGTTTAAGCAGAAAAGAAGGCATGCACTGACTTTTTCCTTGCTTCATGTGGCCATCAAAATGAATTTAAACAAGATACAAGACCTGCACAGCCCAACTTAATTTTATGAAGCAATTTTTCAAACAACTAGAATGTGCAAGATGAGAACTGGGTGCTTTATCCTTATAGCAGCAACTGCATTGCAATTTGCCTGTCAACTCTCTTGCTAGTTGAAATGGTTTTATTAATCTATTTGAGTTTGGATCAATTCCAATTTTCTAATTTTCTGGGCAGCTTTCACGGAGACTCTATATTTCATAAAAAGAATCTCCCACAACACAATTTTTTTTCTGTCTTCCCATATGTTGCATTTTCCTTCATGATAACTCTGGTCTAGTGCTCAAGCTTAACATGCTTCTGTCATAGACCAGTCACACAGCTAATGAATTGTTCTGGATCTACAGAGGCAAAAACCTCCTGCTTTCCTCTTGTGAACAGCAATGCCCTCATTCAAGAAGATATTTGTGATGGGAAAAAGAGAAGATTTTTTCAACTGTTTAAAGACACTCTTATTAAAATTAATTTATACTCTCAGTATTGATGTAGTAGCAATTAAAGCAGCCAATAATAAAAACAAGTTAATATATATCTACAGTAAACATAGGGTAAATATAGGTTAACAAAGAAAAGAACTGACAAACTAGTTGAGTGTAAAACATTATTATCTATGTATTTCAGATTTCACTTCCAAGATGGAAAGACTGTAATTGACTTATTATGGTAAGTGTGTGGTATGGATGTTCAAGCAGGTTATTCTAATTCTTACATTTTTTCCTTTGGGCTTTTTGAACGGAACACTGAATTTTAAAGAATACTTTGTTGTTAGGAATGCAGACTTTTCCACTAACATCACCATGAACACAGTACTGCTGATGTTCATAATTAGCTTGGCTCCCGTAACAGATTTGCTTCCCACTATCTCTGTCACCATTGACTTGATGGCACTGATACTGTTTATGATAAAGCAATTTATAATTAAGGTTATCTTGACCTAGGAACTGATAGTCCCAGATATATTAGTTATGGAGGAGGAATAGCAAATATGCTTTGAAGATGGACTCAACAGAAGGCCACTAAAACTATACTTTGTTATGAATTCTGATTTCAAGGGTTATGCAATCTTAGTGGACACATTGCTTCACATGATAAGAGGAATGTTGCCTTCTTCTCCCTTCACAGTTGGTGGAGAGACAGGAACTTCTGTGGCACAGTCAATCCTATCCAAACCCTCACTGCCAAAGAGGATGCTTTCTCTCCATACACTGCAAGGAAGACTAGAACAGCTGGCTGCACATCAGACATACCACAGTCAAACATATAGCATTAGAGAGGATTAATCTAAGCCTTGGTGTTTTGCTATTCTCTTTCATTCACTCTGCATTAGAATTCTTGTTTTAACTGTATCATGGTTAATCAGTTTAATACAGTGGATGGATCCAGCTGAGAAAAGGTTTTGTAAATTCCTACAGAGTGCTTAAAGGCAAAATAAAAAGGATGCTGCATTGTTTCTTCTCTGAACAGGCACATCCTAGTAAGAAAGAGATGGGGAAAACTTCTTATAACTGCAATACATTGGCATATCTTTAAATATCACACTGTCAGGAAATACGTAAGAAAATCTACACCCTGTCTTTACACAAGCGCAAGCACAGTCACCGCAGTGCACAGCATTTTTTCTCTTTATGGCAAGGAATCAAAGTAATTATCTTGACCATGGCTGTAAACCACAGATAAGTAGACCATCAAAGGTGAAAGGAAAAACATGAAGTTTGGAAATAATTAATAACTCATATGAAAATACAACCATACGCATTACTTGATAGGTAGAATAGTATAGATTCCAGAAGGGATAAATACAAACAGAATATGCCCAATAGTGGTTTTTGTTACTGGACTTACAGCAAGGAGAGTAGATTTTCAGCATAATCCTACATCAGAGACAGGAGACTAGATGATTTACTGCAGATTAACAAGACTAGTGCAAGACAAATAAAGTACCCTCAGCATTTTCAAGAATTAAAATAACTATAATCAATGGAAATATTAAACCATATGCTCAGATAAGACTTAAGAAAGCTCCATTTAATTCCCAAAGAAGAAAAGCAAACTCTGCTAAATTATGACGATTTGAGAGTGTTCTCAAGGAAAAACCGTTATCTACATCACTGAATGATTCCCTTGTGTCATACACCCTTCTATCATCCACATCAAGTGATGAAAATAAATAGTGAATTCTTTCTAAAAAGGAGTAGCTTTCTTATAATTTCTAATATTTTTCTTATTTCTAAAAAGAAATTTCTAAAAACAAACAGTCTTTACTTACCCCAAAATATCTAAATATATCAAATAATATATCAATCCTGCCCATCACTCACAGCTACAGATAAAGGTTCTCCAGTGACAACCTGAAGGAGAAAAATCAGACTTTTTAAAAGGCCAAATTTTATCTCTCAGATAAGGAATGATCCTTTTCTACCACAAAACATATGCACTGCAGAATACTGTATTTAAATAAAACACTACCAAAATTAAGGAACAGAGAAACGTTCATAGTTTTAAGGATTTCCTTTCATAAGATATTCTTTCTAGTCATGGAAATCATGACAGATAGGTGACAATGTCTCTTCTGCTTTTTCAGAGCACCTCACTACTGACAGAGATGTGTCACTATCATGATCTTCCACTCTTTTCCTTCAGTCAGGAGGACAAAACACCCAACTGCCATCTCAGCTGTTTTACTCTTCACCAGCAGATTCCCTTCTGAGGATTTCAGTCATTTCCGTGACAGTGCTGTCACTCTTGCTTAACCAACAAGTCATGCTTTCTTCTCAGAAGATGAAGTGATAATTTTGTATTTCACTGATAAAAACACACAAATATACAAATAGTCTTTATCCAGAAGACAGCGGAATAACAGCAAGAAAACTGATACAGGGCATATATGGTGGAATTTACAGAACGTGATTCAACCACCTAAGAGGTAGATATCCAGGCTCAGATTCCCCTTCAGTTGAGAAAAAAGCATCATCTTCTCCAGGGGTGATCCATTCTACCAAGCTTTGATATCTTCTTCATGAATAAATTAATCCTCTTTGATGGCACCTTTTTGGGTATAACTGAGACTAATGCCATTTAAGATGCACTAAAAAATGAACAGTAGTGTATTATTGTACAGCATGCAACCAAAAAAACTGCAAATTCTTCATATACAAATGGGTGTTAATTACTGAACAGCTGTAGAGCAATTGCACTGGGGCCTGTGTGTGTGTATATATATATATGCAGCTATTCATATGTACTATGTATGCACATGTAAAAAAAGATTTACAAAAGTGAAATATATTGGGAACAGATGGGCAGAAATTCATCTTCTTGTTTCAGTTTGGTTTGTGGACTACTATTATGATCTCAATTGGTAAAATACTCTGGAAACAGATACTACGTCTTAACCTAATGGCATAATATAGTTACAGCTGTCATTTCTGATAACCCTCAAGCACCTGAAGATCCTGCTTTCATAGGTTTGTTGGAGTTTTTGTTAGCTTGTTTTATTTTCTTTTTGTTTTGCTTTGTTTGTCTGTGATTTTTTTTTTTTTTGGTTGTTTTGGTTTTGGTTGTTTGGTTTTTGGAGTTTTCTTGGGTGGAGGGTGTTGGCTTAGGATTTGAATTTTGGTTTGGTTTGGTTCTATGACGGTACAGTCCTGGTTTCTCAATGTTTCCAAGACATTTCACAATCAGCAATGGTAGTTATGACATGACATTTCCTGTCTCAATAGCATAAATTTTAGCTTTACCATTTTTAAGTGATCCCAAAGGTAACTACAAAGCTGATATGCTCAGTACCCTAATGAAAGCTAGACCTTATATCTGATCTAAACATCCACAAGTAAGGATTACATCCTTTAATACAACCTTATCAGCCACATGTGTATTCAAGCCCCTGGGGAACTCAGTTGCAATAACATGAACCTGAAAGACATGAAAGAGCAAGGTACTGAAGTAAGGTTAAAGGAGAAAAATCTGTGCACGGAATTATTTCCTGCTGCATATAACCTGCAACATTGGTGCTGATCAGAAATACGAGAATATGAGACTCTGTTCTGTTCAGTTCTTATTAAAGAAATAAATGACAATATCATTTCATGCTTCTCAGTACTTCAAGACAAATACTCAGAGTATTCAGTTTTCTTCAGTTTGTTTTCTACATCCCATGCTGTCTGCTTTATAGAGAAGAATGAAAAGCAAACACAGAACAAAAAGAATGAAGTATCAAGACCAAAGAGGGCAGCATACAAACAAAGCAGCAAGCAAAATCAAATAAAAAGTATGAAACAATAGCTTATTGCAAAAAGAAGCACTTGGAGAACATTCTTGCACAGAATCAGTGTATAATTTATGTTCTTTCAACATTCCAGTAACAAGGGGGAGTGTCTTTAAGAAAATAATTAATAGTAATTTTAATAACATCCACCACATTTTGTTGTGTGCTGACCTATGCTGTAATTAATACTATTTTTTATCTCTTACAGCATTTATCTCACAATTTGATTTCTGATTCAAACCCAAAATTATTTCCCAGATTATTAAAATAATTTACTTGAAAGCTTTGCAGAGGTTTTATCCTCCACTTGTCAGCTCTTAACTGCATTTAAAGAAAAGTTGAAGACACAACTAAGATGTATCATACAGATTATGGCACAACCTAACATATAACATGTAATTTCTGAACCTATAAAAAGGTAATTCTTGGTGCAAAATATAAATATATAAACATATTGATGTGATATCAATAGTTAAAGGATAAAAAATAGTTTAAAATCATAGAAGAGCTTCCAATAACACAGACTGATTTGACATTTGATCACATGTTGCTTTCCCTTATTTATTTAATTTGGCTTAAAATTAAACACATTATTTTCACCTCCATCTGTCACAAAGCAATCCTTGTCCCAGTTTTTGTTTGTATCATTCTCTATTTCCTTCACAACATTAGCATTTCTTCCTTCACTAAGAACGAGTGGTCTCTTACAAGGCCAGTATTTCAAGTAGTGATTTTGAAGATGACATACTTGACAGGAGTTCAGTAAGCTCTACTTCACATTCCCATTACAATAAACATCTGTAAGCATTTTAAAAAGGATTCTGTGGAAAATCTTAGCATACCTACTGTTATAAACTGGCCTATTTGCAAGGACAGGGAGGAAGAAAACATGACAACTGACATCATTGGTAAAGCGAATAACCTTAACTAGGGCAAGAAACAAAGGGATATGAGCCAAAGGAACAAAAATACTTCTTGAAGGTACTTCAAGGGATACATCTTATACTTCCTACCAGCCGGAAATTAAAAAGTGTTTCAAAACAACTAAACTCCATGTGAAGTGAGGAAAAAATAATTTTAATAAGAGATTTATGCACATTTATTTTATTCTTACTGTGAAATTAAACTCTGAATTTTTGCTAGACTGGTTTAAGTACTGTCATTGAATTCTGATTGAATCAAGAAAAATTTCCAGATATAGTTCAGGTACTCTCATCAACTTCCTTGTTAAACACCCTAACTTTTGTTAAGTTACAAAACTGTCTTAAACGTTACATAATAAAGTCAGAAGTACCAATCCTATCATTACTTGACATACTTATAAAATTTCTGCAAGTAGCATAATCAAACCCCCATAGATGCCGGTACTTCAGAAAACAGCAATTTTTTTTTTACATTCCCACAGTCAGAAATTTCATTTCACACCATTACAGTTTTTAGACATTTGTCTATCTTCATTTCACTGAAAAGACTATGCTGAGTTACCTATGTAATAAACCTGAGGAGATGTTCTTAAAATTCTTTAAACTTTAGCAGTTCAACAATTTCTGTAGCATTTGACAAGAAGTCTCAATGTTTTTAAGATCATTGTTAGATCAATTCTCATTATCGAGACTAAAAGTACATGATTTTCCTTTAAGAGCTAAGACTTAGGCTCAGAATTCCTACAAGATTTTATTTCATTGTAAAAACCAACATAATTACCCTTGAAATCATAACAGGCATTAAAAAGCCATTTACAAGGAGTTCCACATTCCAAGCTTCCACACTGTAGACTAAACATCAACAATGTCGGGGTGCTTTTTTTTCCCTTCTGAAAAATGCATTACCTCTAGCCAAATGAGTCTCAAACTAAGATTAAGATAAGCCAATGTGGCATGTGCGTTTTCACTCAACTTCAAAAATGTAGCTGTCTAGTACAAACTGTAAAATCAAGAGACAACTCTCAAGCAGATGAATTAGACTTCTGCTTCATAGGATGTCCAGAGGGATTATAACTTCAAAACAGCAGAAAGCTTAGTAGAAGAAAGTCTAACTGCAGTACAAACAGCAAGCTGCATACAATGATTCCGATCACAATGGATGAGTGAAAGGGAGGAATATGGTCAAGCACATGATCACAGTCAAAGAGCTCAAGTCATAGTGCTTCCACAGTCCCAAGCAAAAGACAGTGCTGACAAGAGATAAACATGGGAATCAGTGGACCGGAATCCAAATGCTCCGTTTTACATGAGTGTAAGATAAACCATATACTCTCACTTGCAGAAGCTGGGCAGGCAGCACCACAAGATAACAAACAGCAACTGCGAGATGAAAAATACTGGTAGATTCTGTACCTGCTTCTACATCTGCACTTACTCTACATCTAGAATCAAGCCTTGCTACATTATCTATGGTGGTTTCTTCCTGAAGAACCAATGACTGATTACTTTGGAGGGCCTATAATGGCACCTCTACCCCGTGACTAGTTCTCACCCTCACCTGCGCTACGTCTGTTGTCCTAGGACATTGGCAGCAAATACTGAGAGGGCTTTGGACAGGTGGAAGAATTTAAAATGGAAAAGTGATGTAAAAGAAAAACTAATTACAGTCTTTAGATAATCAAGTGAATGAATCCTTGGAGCAAACTGTAAATGTTAAGCAAAGAAATCTGCTCAGTAGGGATCAGGTGAGAAGAGCAGTGACACAAGCAGCAGTAACACGTTCCTTCCAAGTCATTCCCAAGCTACGTGAAACATCAACAGTCATAAAATTCATCTTTCTCATTTTTCTCTGTTCTAAAGAAATACAGTTTCTGTGATTTTTTGTATCTTTCTATTGTGACTTCATCATAATAACCAAGACTTAATAATGGGGTTTGTCAACTAAGATTTTCCTCAGATAAATAAATTCTGAAAATCCACAAAAGCAAGATGGACCCACACTATCACGCTGAACAATCAGGCTCTAGTTGTCCATAAAGGACAATTGTGTAGTTCAGATCACACATCAGTTGTATTTGCTTAAATATTTCTAGTTATTATCTAACTTTCACAACAAAATGACAAGGATATGTAAATTCCAGTGCTAAAATGCCCTTAAAATAATGTACGATCCATTCAATGTGACAATATCAGAGGTGGCACAGCTGATCATCTAAATTTCTAAACCTTCCCTACGTTCGTATTCTACCTAAAATTCCGTCTGCTTGCTAATAGTATCACCTGTAGGACAAAACTCTTCCCATCTGCTGAAAAAAAGCACAGAGAACACAGCACTCAGCAGTTAGCACAGATCATGATAGTGAGATTCTACAACACAAGCAAGTTTTGATTCCACTAATTCCTTTTGTGCCCTAGGTTATAATCTGTGGCTCTTATACC
>JAOEHX010063460.1:0-13433 GCA_025448015.1 Bolborhynchus lineola | reverse complement strand
AGCCTTCCAGTATCTGAAGGGGGCCTATAGGGATGCTGAGGAGGGACTCTTCATTAGGGACTGTAGTGACAGGACAAAGACTAACAGGTTCAAACTCACACAGGGGAAGTTTAGATTGGATATAAGGAAGACGTTCTTTACTGTGAGGTTGATGAGGCACTGGAATGGGTTGCCTAAGGAAACTGTGAATGCTCCATCCCTGGCAGTGTTCAAGGCCAGGTCGGACAGACCTTTGCGTGGCATGATTTAGTGTGAGGTGTCCCTGCCCATGGCAGGGGGAGTGGAACTAGATGATCCCACCTTTCAAGTGGTCCTTTCCAACCTAACTATTCTATGATTCTATGATTCTGTTCTGTGACTATGTCTAAGTGTTAAGCCACCTGTAGATGCTTATACTGACTTAACATGCTTTGAACAGCAGTCATCCTGTAACACATGGAAGCCCACTTGTATCATAACATAGCAACAAGCCCAACTTTATAACTCACTTTACTCACTTGCAGAGTAAGGACAATGGCCTGCCGCATGTCAGGCTACACAACATAGAAACTAGCTCCTCAGACTGCAAACAACAAAACAGTCCAGCATGGGAATGGCACCTTGACTGCTCACTAATGGAAGGTTACTCAAAAGCTATAGGTCTATCATTAAGTCCTATAGCAACATAAGCCATTTTTATAATGGTTGTGGAACATCAGAAGAGTGTTGCTCATCAATGTAAACTGGCTTAACCAGAACCCCACCTTCACTGGAATCAGGACATATCTGGAGCTGAAACATCTGCGTTCCTGGTGGGAAGATTTAAAGGCAGATGGTTGTAGATGCATGTGAGCTTATTAAGTGATGAGCATACCCTATGACACAAATTACAATGAAAGAAAAAGAAGTGCACTTACCTTTTGACTGGTAAAACCATTATAAACCTACTTTTGACACGGGCCCCATATTTGAGTTTGCTTGTGTCTTTTTGACTTTGAAATACCCTCTCTACAGATGTATTTGCCTTCATAATTGCTGATGTGAAATTAAAATCTTCTTCCCCTTCCCTGGACAATCATTTTTTTCCTCTCTGCTCAGTTTACAGGAGCTCAGTCTTTGATATTCTTTTAATAACTTGTGCTGTGTCTGGCGCTTTGGGGAGTGCCTATGACAGAAAGCACTTTATTACTTCTCTGTTTTGAGTTCACTGCAGAGTACTCACCAAGCCTTATCACCGAAAGGATGAAACTAGACAGCAATTTAATCAAGCAGTGATTGATTGAAAAATTAAAGGTGGTGGTGATTAATATGGATTTAAGACTTCTTTTGTTTGAATGGGTTTTAGCTAGAGAACATGGCAGTGGGTTTGTTGGTTTTTGCTTCCCCTCTGAAGGACAGAGGGGTGTGAGAGGGAACACAAAGGAAACCTCCTTAGGCACATCATTTCTCTCCTTTTAGTATTTAAATAAAAGCCAAAGGAAGAGGCTGTACACAGTGCATGTTACTATCCTTCAGTAAATACCAATGTGTGATTTCAGCAATCACAAGAACACCTCTGTGTATAAGAAAAGATCCAGCAACAGAAACTCAGCTTGACCAGCACTAGGAGGAAAAAATTCTGTCCAAGATACGAACAAATCTTGAGATTGAATCATCAGTCTGTCTTATAAAGAAATAGAAACATTTTAGTAACCAGAAGCATACTCTGAACAGACATGAAGCAAAGGCATTTTATATTTAAAACAGAGGAGTTAAGATCTTTGAAATTTGGTGAGAAACAATGAAGGAGTAATCAGCTAAACAGTTACACAGAATCACAGAATGGTTTGGGTTGGAAAGGACCTTAAGAGCATCTAATTCCAACCCCCCTACCATGGGCAAGGACACCTTCCACTAGACCAGGTTGCTCAAGGCCTGAAGATCCAGTACAGAAGCAGTACCAACACCCTCCAGTTAGAGGACAAGGGATTTCTATAGATACAGATATATTTGTGTGTATATATATATATACATATATATTCCACCTTGTAGGAATTTAGATATGCATTCACCGTTCCCTTATGCGTTCTGTAGCCATTTTCAACAGTAAAGGAGGTAGAACATACCGCCACAGTTTGGATCAGATTTTGGATCAAGTCTGCATGGTAAAAAGTCTGCATCAGTCAACTCAGCTGAGGTTATAGAAGTGTCAGAACTTTTATCAGATCTTTTTGTATTGCTTTCATTTACAAGTTACTGCTATTTTTTGCTAATGTACTGTAATTCGTGTAGTAAATCCATACTGAAGCTGGCTCAAAGTTATTCTCTTTGTGCATGCGCTTACTTGAAATAAAGCAAGGATAAGAATGGCCATGAAAAATTTGCTTCTGCTTAATTATGAATACTTTTTTTAGGGAAAAAAACCCAAAACCAAACCAAACAAAGAAAACAACCCCTTGTCTGACTCAGGATTACCAGATTTGCACTTCAGCTCCTAGACTTACTTTTCCCAAAATACTTGTTTTTCCTTTTTCCTTTTTTCATGCTTGGCTAGAGTAGGTGATACACAATTTCCCCAGATGTCTCTTGTCCTAGTACACAGAACAACATCTTCATAAGAAGTTGCTTGAGCAGAAATCTAAAGCTCAAACTAAAAGCACTTAGATTAATAAAAGTTACCTACAAAATGGCTCTGGAAACAATTGTTTATATGCAACTTCAGTTGATTTTTGCTAACTAACATTTATATAATTACCTGGTTCCCAAAGGATTAACATAATTTAAATATGGGGTGTCTGAAAGATAGTGAGTGCTGGAAGGCAGATACCCGGTAATTCAATCCCATATGCCCCTGGGCACAAACATAATTGTATTATAAAGCTGCTCTGCCAAAAATGAAAACAATTCAAGCACAATACATATTTTACTGCTTACAGTTAAGAGGGTGGTTTCATTGCTCATGCACACCTACACCAGTAAACACAGAATAACTCCATGAAACTCTGCTTGGAAATACAGTAATGAGATACTGCAATGCCATGTGTGTACCAGAAACGTTACATAGTCAGAACCAAAGGCTTTGCCAATTCATTGGCAAGACAGCTCTCATTTGATCAGTGTTCTTTTACCATTTTGTAAAATGGTTAAACCAACCTTTTTAACCTTGAGGGCAGCTGTGAATTAAAGTTCTTTAGGAACCTGAGCAAGGGCAACAGCTCACTCAGAGTGCTGAGGTTTCTCCTCTCTTCTGCATCTGAGCATCCTATGAGAGGCTGAAGTAAACCAAAATCTGTTTGTGCTGCTCATGGTTGAGGTTTAGTCAGAACCACTCCAAAATGAGACTCAAATACACAATTTCATTACAGTAAGGAAGGTGTAACGGGTTCAAACTTAAACAGGGGAAGTTTAGATTAGATATAAGGAAGAAATTCTTTACTGAAAGGGTGGTGAGGCACAGGAATGGGTTGCCCAGGGAAGTTGCGAATGCTCCATCCCTGGTAGTGTTCAAGGCCAGGTTGGGCAGAGCCTTGGGCGACATGGTTTAGTGGGAGGTGTCCCTGCCTATGGCAGGGGGGTTGGAACTAGATGATCTTAGGTTCCTTTCCAACCCTAACTATTCTATGATTCTATGACTCTGACAGAGGCCAGTAAGAGAGGGCCAAGACAAACACAGTCACCATTTAAAGAATAAAATGTATAAAGAACAATCAATGGTAAAGCAGCACAGAAGTAGGAATCACAGCAATGTCCAGGATTCCTATTGAGCTCTTAAGCCCAGGGAAGTCTCTTAGGCCAACGTTTTTCAGAGTAGCCTCAGATTTTGCCCAGTATGAAATGTTTTCAGTTTCTTAAATGCCAAGCACTGCAGTTCATGCTCAGAGAGGCCCCACATGATCCCTTGAGAAATGTCTGCCTCCTAATACAAAACACTTTTGAAAATACTGGACTGTGCTTCCCTGTATGTCAGTTTCTCCATCTGCAAGATGAGCATAAAAACACCCTCCCATCATTAAGAAGTAGTGTACAGCTTCCTTGCTATTTGCAAAGCTCTTTTGAAAGGTGGAAATAACCAACACCATAAAAAAAAAAAAATCAATATTACTATCCAGATGCCTCATATCAATATGGCCCACCTTCATCAATTTAGGGACTGCCTCTTCCTAAAAACAGGTTCAAAATCATGAATGCTCTCCCCCCAAAAAAACCCCATAAATAAACACACTAAAGGGAGCAATGGAACATGCAGATCTGGTTGAGAGAGAACAACAATCACAAGGAAATCAAAGTTCCTGCTACTGTTAATACCAAAGAAGTAGCTGCCTCATAAATATGTGGTGGCAAGCATTGGAACTCCATACTACTGCTGAAGCAAGAAGGCTTGGAGAAGTTCTTTTGTACTACATTTCCTGGCAGATCAACTGAACCAGTTACCTGCAGAGCATTACCTCTGTGTCTTCTGACATGCAACAACTCTGCAAGTCTGCTGTCATGCATAGCAACAGACTACACATTAAAGCACCCCTTTCTTTTTCTGCAGTCAACCTTTACCATTAACAAGATTTTTTTTTAAACCACTGCTTCCTCTTTCTACCTTTGCTTCACAGGACAGCATGCCCAGGCAGTGATCATCTGATACGATGCTTTCAGTGTCAGTCTTACTGTTCCATTACATGGCAGAGTGCAATGTGCACACGCTGGGCTTGTCAACCAGACAGCAACTCCGCTACAGGGCTGATGTGTCCTTCCCACCTTGCCTTCCCTTTCTCCATGCTTTGCTCAAAACAGGGCTTGTGTTCCTGCTGCCAAATAACCTTTCTCAGCCCCCAGGGGCTCAAAGGAGTTCATTCTCAGCTCAGCAGCCCACATTACTACTTCAGTATGAAAAACTACAGCTTGTGTATGGTGTAAATTGTTACTCTCACTCCCTTCCTCTCATGAAGCTGGTACTGCCAATACCAGACTGCTGTACTTCATGCATAATTCATCATGTTCCTTAATGTACAAAGCTCTACTCTGCAGCTCTTTTCTCTGTATTTAAGTTATCTGGGGGAAAAAAGTGTCTGTCCAGCCCCTGCTTGAAATACTAAGAGTACACCTGAATTTTGAAGTGTCACAGAAGGTCACAGGGATATAAGACTGAGCTCTGCTATAGGAAATACAGCTGTGGCTGTACTGCCAGGCACTTAACTGTGTTAAAAAATTATTCTTCATAGAAACCTTAAGCCTGAAAGTGTTTGCTGTCAAGATGCACAGGGCAAAGAAGACAGCAAAGCACCCCCAGCAGCATCCTCTATGGTTTTCCAAAGGCTCCAATGGAACAACATTTTCTGCTCACAAAAAAACCACCATGAACTTTAAACTATTTTTAGCCTCTGGTACAGCCTCAGTTTGCTTTAGGACACTTGCTAACCACCTGTGCACCCAACTGACAATTGCTAGCTGCTTTGTTCTAGTAGCCTGCTCCACCCCAGCCAAACAGCACACAATCCTCACATCGACCCTCACATGCACAGTCTTCCCATTCTCTTGAACCGCAGGAGTCTGGAGTTTCCTCACATTCTTCATCCAACATCTCTTCCACGTCTCTTTCAAATACATTCCTTTCAAAAGCCCTAAATATTCCATCTCTCAGTTGCTGCAGACAATTTTTGAGGTTGTGAGGTGATGAGGCACAGTTTTGATAAGTCCTCTCTAACCCCTATCCCACACCTTTAAGTTTCCGTAAGTTCAGTATCAGCATATAGTATATTAAAATATTAAGTATTCTATTATTCACCATAAAGAATACTGAATGTGTCTTACCAGCGCTGCAGTTGCACTGCTGGCAGAAAGCCAATCCTGGCTGGGATCTGTGCCCCTGGTACACAGCCAGAGTTGCTGCTAATACCAGTTGCTTTCAGTCTCTAAAACCTAGTAATGCCAGCGCCACTCTGAACAACATTAGACTCACATTCACCCATTGACACTGCCTCCTCATGCCACCCTGTTGCAGGGGCAGGGCCAGCAGTCAGTCAAAGACGAGCTAGAGATCCACTAGCAATTTAAGAGTAAAGGTCTAAACGGCATAAAGGACCCTATAAAACACACCAGGGCTTCCATTCTTCCCTGAGTCAACCAGTAATAACTAGAAACTGATGCACTTTCAGCTGCACAAACCTCCAAACTACTCTTCTGCTGTATCTTGATCTGCCGTGTTTCAAACTCCCAATCCCCCTTCCTTTGTAATTGTAAAGCTGGGTTATTTTGGCTCACACCTAATATTGATGGGTTTGTTGGTGCCAACTGAGGGCAAGAAGAAAGGCTCTCACAAAGCTAAGGCAATTTCTCACTTTCTACCTTCCGTTACACAGCCCTTTTCACATTTTCCCTGCAGCAAATAACTGTAGGAAATGTTCACACAACAGAGTGGAAAAAAAAAACAATACAAACATGAAAAATTAACACGACATCTATTTCCACAGTAATGAAACAATTACTAACTCAGAAGAACAGAACAAACCAACCAAGACACAAACACAAGGAACCATTTTCTAATAAAGCCTCCAGCTTGCTGAAATGGCAGAGAAGGGTGGCTATTTCCCTTTGGAAGTGTAAAAATAATGCTTACAGCAGGTTGTAATATAGTTCACTGGTCTGTGAGGTTTGGCTCTTGTCCTGATACTTCTAGTCCAGGCCATGGTTACAGTTTAGTTTTATGTCCGGAAGTGTGTTGAATGCAAGAACTTACTGTCTTCTCCCCCTCACACCAACACAACAAATTCAAGAGGGCAGAGATGAACCTAACAAAGAGCCAAGCTCTCTTCCCCTTAAAGGATCAAGAGAGGAGCTCCAGCTGCTCTACCAACCAGTGATGGGACACAGCTCACCCAAGAGAGAAAAGAGCTGCAGGACTGTGCTACTTCTGAGAGAAAAGGTTTTGGTACTTGTCTTTGCTTAAACCATAAACCATACTGGTACCAAGATGGAACCTCAACTGAAAACTCCACTCAACAAGAGATTTCAAAAACATTAATGTGGTGTAAGTCACCACAAGACAGGTGATACAGAGTTCTCATTGTGCCCACTAGTACAACATACCCCCCTCCAACCCCCTGTACGCAGTTACATGGTGCAATTCAGCAAAGCTAATTTTCAGCAGGCCAATACGGGCACAGAAAGCCTGCTAAATACTGCTACAGCATCTCAATCAAGTTAACATAAACAGTTTATCAGGAAAGTAAAGTTACCCACAGGAAGTATTTTACTACCACAACCATACTACTCAATGTTTCCCAGTCCTGGAGAATTCTAAGCATTATACTCAGCAGACATGAACCCTTCTCCCTCGCTACAGCAGGGTCTCTTCATTTTCCAAACAACAAAATCCCATACCATCTAAACAAGCACTGGACATTCCCCTTTTCTGTGGCTTATTTGCCTCCAGGGCTGCTTCTTGCCCTTCTGCAGGGAATATGAAGCCCAGCCCCTCCTCTGTCCTTCTGCCCAGCAACCATGCATTAACCACCAATAGTCCTACCCATCCATCTTGAAACTTTCTATGGGTTTTACTCTTCCCCTTCTTACATTTTCCCTTGCACAGTTCCTCTCAGTTTGTAGCTCCAAAGCCTCTACCTCCAGCTTTCTCCTGGCACTCACCTCTTCCTCTTCTGCAGTTTGCAGCCCCCAGTTCTCAACAGGTAACTGGTTCCAACTAGGTTCCTCCTTGACCTTTTTTGGTACACCATGCTGTCCATTCAATAAGCCAGCAGAGAAAACAACGTGGATTTGGTTCATCTTATTACAAACATAGGAAAGGGTACCATTAGAGACTTGGACCATACTTTCACAGTAGAGCATAAGTCTTATGGGGAGAATCTGAAAAAGAAAAGAGCTGAGAAAAGGAGGCTCAGGGGAGACCTTATTATTCTCAACAACTGTGTGAAAGGAGGCTGTAGCAAGGTGGGTGTCTGTCTCTTTTCCTCCCTCAAAAAAAAAGTGATGGGACACAAGGAAGTGGCCTCAAGTAGCACCAGGGGAGGTTTAGATCGGATATTAGAAAAAAATCATCACCAAAAGGTTTGTCAAGCACCGGAACAGGCTGCCCGGGGAAGTGGTGGAGTCACCATCCCTGGGGTATTTGAAAGACGTGTAGACATGGCACTTACAGACATGGGTTAGTAGTGGACTTGGTAGTGTTACATTTACGGTTGGAGTCAATGATCTAAAAGTTTTTTTCCAACCTTTCTATGATTCTATGAAAGTCGTATACCTCTGCATGAAATGCAGGAATATTGAAGCAGCTGGCTATATCACTAAGAGCTGCGCCAGGCTCGGGAATGAGCAAATAGGAAGAATTTGACTCTTTGGACACATGGAGCTTTTCTCAGTTAGTGACCATGCAGAAAAGCTGATTTCTTTTGCTGCCAGCCATTCTTCACCTGAAGGATGGGATGCTACCTAGAAAGGTCTGCAAGAGAGAACAAATATAGCTTTACAGGCAGACTAAGCCTGTGACTGGGTACAGGCTGAGCATATGGCCCCCATAACATATGTAAGAACCAGCTATTGCCTAGAGGGAGGAAAGTGATTTAAACTGGAATAAGAAACCTGCAATGCCACTGAGTGATTTTGTACCCTGTGGAGGCAGGGTTCATTTTAGGCAATTATCTCATATGCTCCCTACCAACTGCTCTCCCCAATGATGATGGGCTGCAGTCCATACTAATAAAGACAATGAAAGTGATCTGGACACTGGAATGATTCCAGGAATAAATTCCCACCTCTCCAAAGGCTGGAACAATCTAGCAAAGAAGGGCATCATGCAGCACATATGGCACACCAGGAGGGGAGAGCTGGAGCCAATCTATTTCATCACTTATAGAGGAAAACGCAAGAGAAGAAAGAAAAAGAACAAACAGCTTATTAGAAAGACGCAAGATATTTCACATTGTTTTGGATGACCTCTTGGGTAGTGCAGTCATGGCACAAGCAGCATCTTTGCGTCCCCCTCTTTCCCCTAAAAAAAACAATTTTGGACAGTAAGAAAAGTTACCTGTTCTACAAGCCTCACCAGCTGCTTCAAGGATAGGCTGACATAGAGGTATGTGTTGGATTATTAAGGTGTTATGTTTCTATTACTAATGGATACTAAGTTTTACTCACTGCCTCTAAATCGGAATTCATATGATCAGATAAAGTTCTAGATCTTTATAGTTCTTTTTTGCTTTAAGAACCACCCTTTAAGTTATACCAATATGAACCACACGAGCATTTAAATCTGCTTGAGCATATACATGCAACGGAAAAATAATAGGAGATGATACATTAGAAACTAATACATGTGTGACAGAAGATGTCTTAACAAGCTTTGCAGCAAATTGACTAATCTCCTTTTCCATCATGTCTGATCTCCATAATGCCAAGAAAGCAACAAAAGTGCACAGAGATCATACCAGGCTTAGACACAGGAGGAAATCAATATCCATGCCCTGCCCTAGCCAGCCACAAGGAGCCACGAGGGGCGATGCAGCAGTCAGCAGGTGAGAGTTAGCAGGGCTCCGGAATCAGTGCTCATCTTGGACCAAACCTTACTTTCACCAGCAGCAACCATGGGACATGTTGTTCAGATTCTCTTTCCTCAGCCATTCTGTGCCCTTACATGGCAAGTCTTCAGAATTTAATTCTCACAACAATTTTCTTCTATTTATACCTATAGCTCCCATTCCTACAGCCCCACAGTCATGTGGGGAGCAAGGCTTTGGACCTGAGTTGGACTGAATTTTAACCTGTTCTCAAAAAGGGCCTTAATAAGAGCTACAGCTTTGTTTCACTGTTTTTCCTTTGCATTTTCAGATTTACATAAACATGCGTTAATGAAAACTGGAATCGAGCTCTCTATTTCTAAATCTTGACATATAAAATTCAGTGCTCCTTAATTCATGTGCCTTTTCCCCTTAACCCCCAGTCTCAATGTTTTTCTTTAAAAACCTATGTCACAGAGAAGGAATATATTTAGCGGGATCATGCCTAGTTCTGTGAGACTGGTAGTAAGCCCTAACAGAGAACAGTTTGTTCTTTTCTTTTTTTTTGCCAAGTGTAAGTGACATTAAATATGCTGGACCTGTGCAGGTTTCTGCTAAGATGCCTCTGTAAAACTGAAATTCATTCGTCTCTTAAATGGTTGGAAATGTTCATGAAGCATTAAATCATTACCCTTCCTCACTCACCCCACAAACTTCATCTATTATGTAAACACACGGATATCAAAATTATCTGTAACTTTTAAAGTAAGTAGTATCTGCTTTTGAGACACTGGCCAGGTAAATTACAGCCTGAGACTGAGGAAAAGATTTGGGAACCATTACATATATGGTGCTTTGAACATCAAAAGCAGAATAAATTAAAGCCAAGACAATTCTGAAAGTTGGATACTCTCCAATTCCTCTTCAAGAAAGTCGAATGGAACAAGGGCACTGGAACTGAGTATCCCAGTGGGAAATGAAAGCAGAAGAGGCTTGGACACAGCATCTGCATTTAGTTTATTATTCTTTTTGGTACTTAAACTGTCAATCTAACTTGGCTTTTTGCCTCCTCAAATTAAAACAGCACAGCTTTACAACCTCAGTGCTTTGCCTCAGTGCTCCCTCTGCCAGGAAGGAAGGGAAGCCAGGAGAAAGCAGAGACAGGACACCTGATCCAAACTGACCACAGAGGTATTCCATACCACAGCATGTCATGCCCACTATATAAACTGGGAGCAGTCACACAGAAGGATTAGATCACTGCTGGGTTTGGCTGGGTATCAGTCGGTGGGTGGTGAGCGGTTGTATTCTCTTCCCTTGTTATTTCCCTTATTATTATTATTGGTGTTAGCAGCAGTGGTTTGTGTTATACCTCAGTTACTGGACTGTTCTTACCTCAATCTGTGGGAGTTACATTCTTCTGATTCTCCTCCCCATCCCTCTGGGAGTGGGGGGAGGACGGGGGGGTAGTGAGCGAGCGGCTGTGTGGTTCTGGGTTGCCGGCTGGGCTTAAACCATGACACCCTGTATCTAGGGATCTCTTGAAAACATTTACACCTTTCCAGGATCTAACAGAACAGAGAAACACAAGGCCTGCCATTTTTTAAGGTGACAAGGATAAGAGAAAAGGAAAACATAATGCTTTGGTAATTATGATCTCGCCTTTTCTTAAACTCTTAACACTTCCAAAGCACTCTGTGTGGGTTTTTTTTGTTGCCTTTTTTTTTTCAAGTGGAAATACAGTGAAAATCCAAATAAATGTGGCCCATGGTATCTGAATATACTGTCATCTGATGTCTTCATTTTTAATGATGTGGTATAGTCTATGACAACTTTATTCCCCAATGAGCACTGCTTGGGCCTCATCATCATGACCTTCTCCACTGGTGTGGTAGCTCTTCAATTTACATCAGTAACATCGCAATGCAGGCAACCAACATGGAAACTTGTAACTAATATCTGCAGAGCATGTATGAATACAACGAAATTGCAGCCACAGTACCAAAAGACCAACGCAATGACAGACTGCACTTTTGAGGCACCCAGCTGTAATACCAGGCCTGTTTAGTATGAACATGTTTCTTCCAGGCTTGAAAAGTCTCACAACTTCTGTGGCTCTGACATCTGGTGCCTAGAAAATGGGAACCCTGCTGTGCCTTACTACCAAATATCCTGCATCAGTGTTGCTAATGGACTCTGCTAACTAGCTATATCTAGTATATGGAGGCCACCTCACAGAGTGTCAGTCGCAGCCAGCAGCCAGATGCAATTTCATGGGACTCAAAATACAACTTTGCATTGAAAGCTTCCCCTTCTCATGAGGCCAAGGAGAGGACAAGTAAGCTACCTTTGATGCGTGTCTCAGCATGCAAGAAGCCTTACGTGGGCAATGAAAAAGCTGAGAAGCCTTTTCCGTGAAAATGATGACACTGCTGTAATGGGATTGGTTTTGAAAGGTACAAGGCATTTAAGCAGGTGCAAGGGTCTGAACAGAAGTGATAAGAGAAACAGGTGAGCATGCTTAAATCACAGCAGTATCTTAATTCTGACTTAGCAGGGAAGGAAAAGGATGACTGTCAAGCACAGTACTAGATTCAGTAGTACAAGGAAGCCCTACTGCCGGACCAGGTGAGAAAATCTGTTGACATTAGGTATGACATTTTCTCAGTGGTAGACCAGTATGTAATACTCTAGAGTAGGTTAGTATATATAATCCAAAGCCACTTTTCTCCCCATCTGCAAATTCGCTGGAGCTTGTAAAGGATTCCGTATAAGTAACTTTAAATATTCATGCAGTGTTCACCAACCATGTCTCCCAGTAAAACTACAAGGACAACCTTAGGCTTTCTAGGCAATTCCTCTTTAAAAATAGTACTCTTGCATGCAAACATTTGCCTGTGTGCCTCACTGACAGCATACGCTACAGCTTGCAACATTAAACATTATTCAAAGGAATAATGTTCATGCTATTAACACAGCAGCAAACATACTGTGAAATGCCTTATCCCCTCTCCTAGAGCCAAGTGGAATACAGAGCTCTGTTATCCCTTTTCCTAAAGTATCTTGTCAAACAGCATCATCCTAACACCATGTGCCCCTTTTGCTCATTTCTTCCAAAGAACATCCTGCAAAGACTTTCCCTGACTCCTAACAAGACTTATTTTTCAAGTCTTCATATTTTGCTGAGAGCTGGAGATGCCAACATTGTCCTGCATCTCAACTGTCTTGCTGCAGAGGGAAAAGTATAAACAGAATTACATATTCTCAGCCTGACAGTGACAGATAGAAGTGTACTGCATGAGGTAAATTATAGCAACTTGAACTAGACAAGGGCTATATCTTGAAATACAAAGAAAGACAGCCACATCTTTAGCTTGTTTTGTTGGTTTTGGTTTTGTTTGGGTTTTTTTTTTCCAAAACTGTTCTCCTTACATCACAGTGTGAACATATCAAAAAGAAACAGAAAATTACTTTAAATGAGAGAGAGCAACAACAGAGCATCAACTAGAAACTGTAACTTGGATCTTCTGCTTTTTATAGGAGCTGCTACTAAATAGTAGCTATCAAAAAACTATTTCAGCCCAAAGAGTTCACAGGCTTATATGTTTGCTGGTTTTAATTTTCATTTTGTTTTGACATGTCTTTACTATTTTGTTGCTCATTTCTTTTCCATCAGGTCTGGTCACTCTCTGTGGCCCAATATGAAGCCCACTGAAGTCTGTCTGATGATATTAGAAGACTTACTCAATGATATGCAGGGGGAGGAAACAGCCCACGTAATGTAATACATAGAAACATTTTAACATTTCCATAACATGAAAAACAAAAAATCTAGCAACCTGTTTCATATACTTCACCCTCTTCAACAATACAAGAATTAATTCTTCTTGATTTCTATTTTTAGTATCAGGTAACTCCTCTATTATTTATAAAGATTACCTAATAAAAGCACTAACATCAGAAAAATAAGCATTT
>JAOEHX010063459.1:0-11496 GCA_025448015.1 Bolborhynchus lineola | reverse complement strand
AAGTGGACCACCTATCAAATTGACGTCTCTCCAATTTAGAAATAAGGTTGTCGTGTGGGACAGTGTCAAATGCTTTGCACAAGTCCAGGTAGATGACATCACCTGCTCTACCCTTGTCCATCAGTTCCATAGCTCCATCATAGAAGGCCTTTGACCTCTTTACACAGTTAGTAGTCTATCTTCAGAGATGATAACACCACCTAAGACAGAAATGTTATCTTGCTGATAAGCAGCTGTTATTTTTTTCCATATAGAAAAATAAAAATAATTTCTTTGACCTTTATTTCCATTTATTGTTGAAGATAATTGATATTACAAACAGGGCACAGAATCAAAGAGTCTACACATTTCTATGTACTTACTGTATATAGTAAATAAAGGTGATTTTATATTAAGGAAAAAGAAGTGTGCAATTTTAAGCTATCACTTAGAAAATTCTCATACAAAGTACTCAAATCAACTCTGCAGAGAAGCCATCTCGCTTGACTTGTCTAAATGGAATATTCTTGTCCAGGTCCTTTATCATAACATCATTTTACGCAAATCGAAGCTATCCTTTCCAAACCTGATGCTTGACAACCACGACCTGTGCTGAAATCATGCCTTTATCAGCAGTGCCAGTTTTCCTGTCTCCTAAACCTGGGACCTTTCCTGCCAATATGTGCTCTGACCTGTAAGGCAAAACCAGTACATCAACATAAATTTGATTATGGTATTTCATAACAGTCACTAATAACTGAAGTGTCCAAATACATAAGGCCTCAAAATTCTGTTCCAGAGGATTTAAGCCATTGTGTTACATCTCACCAGGAATTCTGGCAAAATACTACTGAGATAACGGAAAATAACTATGGAAATACTTATGGAAAGTCAAACCTCAGCACTACTCCAACTTGAAAAAACTGTTTTAATTTACAGTCAGAGATCAAATATAAGTCTACTGCTTATTGTTTAGTGGCTCCTTCCCCAGTAAGAGATTGCACAGTGTACTGCAAGAGACCATTCATGATAGGACCACAGTGAAATGTGGAGAGCAGCCAAGGATTAAAGGAAAAAAAAAAGGAAAAAAATCCAGAAGGATTCACAGGAACCATTTGAAGAATATCAATTCTCAAGCCACGCTTCACAGAGCAGATGTCTCTTTAGAAGAATGCTTGCTTTCCATTGAGAAACCATGGTTTCCTTTCCTTGGAGACCAGCAAGTAGTCTTTGCTCAGAGTCAACCTTTCCTGAGTTAGCACACACCTAATTTGCCATTGCAACCACTCTCTACCTGCTGCTGGCTTACTGCTATGCCTTTGGTTGCTGTAATACAGAATAGAAATCACAGTGATTGGCATGAGGCAATTGGCCATGTCAGGGTCTCAGCACTGCCTGAGGGTGCCACATGTGAGCTAGATCACTTCCTCGCTGCCACAAATGCTGCAATGCTGACCTGTACAGCAGGAGTTGATGCCAAGAGCAAAGCTGCCAGGTAGCATCTGTTTAATAAATCCTGCAGCCTTCAGCTTTAAAAAGGAAAAAAAACAAGGGGAGAAAATTCAGCAACAGAGCTGCCCCAAAGCCCATCCAACCTTCATTAATAACACAAATGTATTAATCTTATGGTTTGAAAAAAATATAGTCCAGTTTGGTTGCTAGGTATGGCCCTTTATTGACAAGCTGTTTAAAGATGAGTGGGGAAACTGCATTTTTGAAATCAGCCTACTACTGATTTCTAAATTAAGAGGTGACAACTCTTGTGTGAGATGGCTGACACCTGTACTTCCTACAGCCATAAGTTAGAAACACACTTCCAACACACCGCTGATACTGAAGAGCCAGGAAAACGGGGAAGAAAAATGCCAAAAAAACCCAACAGCAAATCCACCACCACAAACACACCCCACACCCCCCCCAAAAAAAAAAGAATTCTCTGGTACATTATGTCTATAAACAAGAGCTTTCCTTTCCCCCTTGCTTAAGCAACAAGAGTTAGAAGGCAGAAAGGTCACAGCATCAGCCACAGAGGGACAAACTGCATAGCAATGAAAGCTTTCAATATCCCACAAGAAAGCAAGACAGCATAGAACAGGAAGGTTTAAGTAACTGCAGTTCAATAGTGGTTTTTTGCATCACAGACTCAACACTAAAAATGCCACTTTGCTCCAAAAGCCTCATTTATAACCAGACTTTTTGAATGTTTGAAGGAGTTGACTTTCTTTGCAATAAAAGGCTTTTAGTGTCATGCTCTGTAAAGAGAAAGTTCTCATTATCTCAGTCTTTTGCTACAACATGTGGATGATTTTGTTGTTCCTACGAGCTGGCAGAATTTTAAACCACTAGGCAGCTTCTTAGGAATGAGGGGGTTGAGGAATAGAGAAAAAAATTGTGGGGTGGGGGTGGACTGTGGCATTCCATAGATCAAGTGGTATCAAATATATCATTGTGCAGACATTTGTTCCTGGTTCTACTACATGCCACCGGCTACAAGCAACATGATAGCAGTTCCTAAATTTATCAAAAAGGAAAAAGCCGTTTGGACTTGTTGCACAAGCTAAGGATAGAGGACAGAAAAAAACCCCAACCCGACTATAGAGCCAGAAGCTCCAGACCTGAACTGCTTTGAAGACCACCCTGGCTGAAGACAAACAACGCCCTTTGCTACCAGATTAATCCCACAATTAATTGAGACAGTTCAGCCCAGCAGCTGTAAACTATGTCAAAACAAGAACATGCCACTGGACTTGGCACAAGGCAGGGACTACCTCAACTGCCCTCCTCAGAATAGTTTAATGAATATATATATATGAACTGGCAAGCAACAGGCAATCAAAAGAAATCCGACATAACAATTTCAGCCACATACATTCAAATACAAGCAAAACTAGTTGTTTTCTTTTTTCTCCTGCAGTAAGTTTAGGCAGGCTGCTATAGGACCCTCAAACTATTCCTCTTTCCCATTGGGCGATGAATATGAACCACACACATCAACTGCAAAGAACACCCAGAAATGCTGAACTTCATAACTGCCCCTTAAAGGGAGGGAAATAAAAGAAGGGAAAAAAATGAAAAAAAGAAAAAGCCACATGTAAAGACAATTTGAAAAAGCCACACACAAACCCAGCTTCTAGAAAAGGGCGTGAGGAACCAAACTGGACAATTCCAAAGTGCTCTGCCCCTGCACAGCATCTGCTGAGCCCTTTACAGAAGCTCACTTCACTGCAAAGTTTGATTCTATGAACATATAGCACCTTTAAATGGCAGATTTATTAAAGAAAATTATAGAGCTCTCTTCAGCTTCCCTGACAGAATATATTATGAAGACAAAGCTGTAATTCACAAACTGTTTTCCTTAAAATAATATATATATTAAAAAGCATGTATCAGCCATCATCCTGCAGTCCTTTTAGTTCTGGGTCCGGTTATTTTTCAACCCCCAGCCAGCTACCTTTTTTCTCATTTTTGAACTAAACAGCAAAACCGTGAGAGCTGACTTTTGGCCCCAGAAACAGCCAGGAAGCCCTGTCACCAAAGCTCAGCACCACAGCCGCGGTCTGAGGTTAACCTCAGGCACTGGGAGGCTGGGGTGAAATGCTGCCTCATGGCGCATTTAAGAGCAGTCACCCTGCTCTTAACCAGCCAGCTACCTCAGCACAGCCTTCTCCTCATAGCTCTGAGAGCAGCAAGGCTATGCCATTTTTATGGCTTAACTTAAACACAATGAAACTTAAGAAAAAAGATAATACAGATTTTCCTTTTTTTTTTTTTTTTTTTTGACCCATTGGCCCCAAAGAAAACAAGACACTTGGCCAGTAATCATGTCCACTGTATTCCCTCCTTGATGGACAGGGTCATGATAGTGGTAATTATCTACCCATACATCAGCTGCAATAAAATTTGACATTAAACCCAGATTCTGGTGTTATTTTGATCTATTACATTTACAGTTGATGCTTTTTCCTAGGCTGTTGTGGGGCCTGCTCAGCATTTAAGGGGGCTACCAGAGCCTTAAACAAGTCTTGGCTATGCTATAAAGGTACCTGTCCTGGGTTCAGCAGTAGCAGTCATTTTTCTTCTTCTTAGTAGCCGGTGCAGTGCTGTGGTTTTGACTTTCAGCCTGGGAACAGCGCTGATAACACCGATGGTTTTAGTTGCTACTCAGTAGTGTTTACTCTGACCAAGGACTTTCTGAGCCTCATGCTCTGCCAGAGAGGAGGGGAAGCCGGAAGGAAGCAGAGACAGAACACCTGACCCAAACTGACTAAGAGGTATTCCATACCACAGCATGTCATGCCTACTATATCAGCTGGGGGCAGTTACCCAGACAGGTTAGATCACTACTCAGGTTGGGCTGAGTACCAGCTGGCAAGGGGTGAGTGGTTGTATTCTCTTCCTTTGTTATTTCCCTTATCATTATTATTATTGGTGGTAGCAGCAGTGGTTTGTGCTATACCTCAGTTACTGGACTGCTCTTACCTCACCCCGTGGGTGTTACATTCTTTTAATTCTCCTCCTCATCCCTCTGGGAGTGGGGAAAGGAAGAGGGGGGAGTGAGCAAACGGCTGCGTGGGTCTGGATTGCCGGCTGCGCTTAAACCATGACAATCTTAAGTATTAATTTCCCAATGTGCCTCAGTAAAGGTCAAGTTAATACAGGCGCAAAAACTTGAGCAAATGGTGCATGCAATATTCACACTTACCTCACTAGACCACTGAAAATACCCAACTTGCAGCCAAATTACTTTTAATATGAAAAAAAAGGATGTTGACGGAATAGAAATCTTAGATCTTAACAAAAATATTCAATTGATAATGTGAACTATCAATAACAACCTTATTCTGTGCTGATGCAAATTACTGGCAACAGTTATGAGTGAGGTTAAATAACATTAGGCTGCTTAGGTGCTACTTGTGTAAGCAGAGGAATGAAAGAGTTTCTACTTTGAAAACAAAGAGCTGGATCTCATTCCCAAGTAAAGTGATCAGGCCAAAGAGTTTGAGAAGTGAGCTGGTCACACAGCACAAACATCATTTGCCTACAATAAAAACTGAATTGCCACTGCAGCTGGGAAAGAGCAGCTCTTTTCAACAATCCAATTCCCTGCTTCTTAAAGCTGGTAGTTGAGAAATTTGTCCTATCCATTTATTATTGCAATATTCTTTATGAATCATGAAAGAAAGTACTGATTTGGAGAGGAGCTGTTACAAAATGTATTGCTAAGTTTAATAAGGTAACTGTGCAGATCCTACATTGCTTGTAGCAATAATTATGGATTACAAATCCAGAAATAACCTTGTGTTCACCTTCTAGGTAACCAACTACCTCTTCACATTTCCTGTTCGCTGGTGGTAGATCTGTCCAGAGGTTACAAAGAAAACAAGCTAGGAGAAGAAATGTGCACTCTGTCCTCTGATAGCAGCTGTCTTTTCCTGAGCATAGTTTGTATGCTAAGCCATTATTTTTCTTTATCCACATTTTAACATAAAAACATACTTCTCAAGGTCAGTCATAATAAATTCATCATCTTAGTTCCAAGCAACATTCATGCAAAGACCTGTTCCACAGGTTGTCAAAAATAGACTAATTTGCTTAGACAACTGAAAGGAAGCACTGACAAGATATTACAAGACAAATATTATAAAACAGATTGGTGTGGTTGGGTATTTTTAATTTACATATTTAAGTTTTATAGGGAAAATTACCTGAATTAAAAAAAAACCCAAAACCATCAAAAAAGTGATGTCATGCATTTGCTTCCCGTGCAGCATCTGAAAGTTAAAACCATTAACATAAATGCTTCAAAATGCTAAGTTTGGCTGCCATTATTACAAAGATTAAGTCTTCAGACACCTGAAAGCCTCAACAGCTTCATACAAAAAGTATACGCAACTTCATGTATCTTCCCACACTTCATGATGACACTAACGCCATCATGACTAAAAGATCAGAAATGGGAGAATAATTATCATAAGTCAAAATCTTCATTTTAGATGCAATTACATTCGTACCACTGGTCTGAGGATCCTGATTACTTCAATCAATGTACCAGTGGACAAGAAGTCACCACTATGAAAAAAATCTGCAGAATTTGACAGGCTTTTTTGACATTCCTGTCATGTTTAATTACATTTCTCTCAGATTTCTATGGGAAGATGCAAATTTAACACTGACTTCAATTCATGCCTTCAGTCTTGTTTACAACACACAGAGTTATTAGATCTCTCTGGAAATTTTAGGCCTTAACTATTATTATTAAATTTCACATCACTTTGCATTAGGAGCTTGGGCATTAAATAACATCTTGACAGCCTAAAAGGCCAAAAATTAAAATATCTTTACATGCTTTAAGTTTCTCTAATACATGACTGACATACCATGGCGATATGCTGTGAAAGAAACAGTACCACTACCACTGCTGTGGCTGATTTTCCTTTTTTTTAGAATACACAGTTCAACAGGCAATGAAGTAATCACAAGGACTCTGTAGCAACTACTCTAGCAACCTACTGAATTGTCAGAAAACAAGATCTTTATAATTTGGAATGAATTTATAGAACCCATAGCAAACTAAGAGATTTTTCTCTATCCTACATCAAAGTTTGTGATAGGACAGCTCATGCATGTTATACAAATCCAACCTCCAGTACAAGTTAAGCACAGACCCAACTCATCAATCATGCTTTATCTTGCCAGAAGGAAAAAAAACCCACTGCATATAAGATTGCACACTATTCATTTTAGAATCATAGAATAGTTTGGCTTGGAAGAGACCTTAAAGCTCATCCAGTTCCAGGCCCCTGCCATGGGCAGGGACAACTTCCACCAGAGCAGCTTGCTGCAAGCCCTGTCCTACCTGCCCTTGAACACTGCCAGGGAAGCGGCAGCCACAGCTTCTCTGGGCACCCTGTGCCAGCGCCTCAGTTCCCTCACAGGGAACAATTTCTTCCTAATGTCTAATATTATCTCCCCTGTCAGGTTAAAGCCATTCCCCTTTGTCCTGTCACTACAAGCCCTTGCCAACAGTCCCTCTCCAGATTTCTTGTAGATTCTTTTAGGTGTCAAAAGGCAACAATAAGGTCTATCTAGAGCCTCCTCTTCTCCAGGCTGAACAAGCCCAACTCTTAATTTGCAAACATATGTATTTTCAAAGAAGTTTCCTTGGCCGAATATTCCCCAACACTCCTGTTCCATGGTTAGAAACAAGTGAAGCTCAAGAAGAATTAAAAAAGCAAAACGGGGAAACCAGTAATAAAAGCAAAGAAGACACCATGGGACATGATTTCTGAATGGAACCATGAAATAACAAAAGGACCAGAGATTCACATAAGAAATGACCATGCAACCAAAATAAATGCTCTTAGCGAGGCACGTGTCAGATGGAGCTATATCTAGAAAAACTGTCGAAACTTCTGGTTCTTGGATTTTATCCTCTGTTTTCTACTTGCTCTGGCAATAGCCAGCTGAACAGAATCACTAGCCATGCTAATGCAAATGTCTCTGATTACAAAGCATCCATAAAGTCAGAAAAACCTCAAATGTCCAGAATTCATCTTCTGGAAGCATTTTAAATGACAATGCATTTTCCACAGCTGATAAGAATATGACTTGATAGAATATGCACTTTGTGGTGTGATGTGATCCTCTAGTAAGAAGGTCATGCCAAACATTCCATATTTCATTATTTTCTCATGTGTACAGGCTTTTTACATTAAAACAATTCAACCGTTATTGTACTGTGTTTTCAGCTGCTCAGATTCCTAAAGTACAACATGATATTTGAAAGAGAAAATGAAAGTAGTAAGAGCTTCAAAACAAAATTAAGCTGGTGCCTTTAAAAACTCTTCCCAAACTTTAAGTCACCTTGCAACTTACAACCAGTTTGCAGCACAATCCAGTTTAAAATAATTGATCATTTGCAAAACCATTCTGAAATATTCACAAGCTTTTTCAACATAATTGAGGGGAATTTATTGTACACATTCTTGATTTGTATTTTCTTTTCAAATGTTTACAACTGAGAAAAAAGGCTCGTCAGAGCAGCCCTCAAAATCAGTCACCTGAATGCATTCTGCACAGAAAGCTTCCTCAGTACCATTGCGAAACAACTGAACATGAAGGTTCTAGAAACAATCTTCCTTCAAAGAGGATTCTAATTTAGCTGTCTAATTTTATCTTCAGCTTTTGTTCAAGATTCAGCAGCAACTTCAAAAGATCACAAGAGCAGATAGATTATCCTAGCCATACACACATTGCATAAGCTCCTAGACAGATTGCAGTCAAGGAGAAAGTACTCCTACCTACTTCAGGGGAGGAAGCTTTCAGCCTCGGTATGAAGTATTATTCCACAAGCATGGGGCTTGGAGCAGCCTGGTCTAGTGGCAGGTGTCCCTGCCCGCTGCAATGGTTGGAACTGGATGAACTTTAAGGTCTCTTCCAACCCAAACCAATCTGGGATTCTGTGATCTATGATAACACATAATTCTTACACACTAGATCACTTAGAATTAATCACACTGTTTGCTGAGGACACCCAAACCATTCTATGATTCTACTAATTCTGATTCTGACATTGGTTAACTTCAAACTCAGTACGCCTCCGCTCCTTTGACAATAAAATGAACGCATCATAACTTACCCACCACTATAAATCTTTATCCTGCTTAGATGAAAGGCATTTTGCAATGTAAGTGCAAAGTCTCGTTATTTATTAAAGGAAGCTTCTACTATAGCACCCCACTTAATGGTGTTAGGGTCACCCGCTATCCTTAAATCCAGCAAGACAATTATTAATGACCGCATTGCCTCTGTCAGAAATATAAAAGCAATATAAACATGCCTGTGCCTGACAAATCAGCCATCTTACTCAATGACATATGTAATTTTATCTATTTATCCTAATGTACCCCTACTTTAGTAGTTTCCAGCAGTCTTAAGCAGATATACTCACATTAGCCAATCCTAGTTCCTGTGGGAGGTACACTGGTGCTAGTGCTGAGGTGCTCTCAGCTTTAATTTATGAGCTACTCAGAGCTACACATCACTTCTCTCTTCCTCACATTTATATCTTTCAACTCATTGCAAATACAAGTTCAAATTCCCAACCCAACAGGTAGGACTAAGAAGTACAATACTGCCTTCACCTACAAATTACTTCTATTAGCAGCCCTATTAAACTTTATATACACTATCCAGGGCAATATTAGCCAATTCAAAGAGAATTTGCATTGACTTTAGTGACACCATGTCATGATGTGTCACTGAGATTACTGTAGTTCTTAATACTGAATTGCACCAATACCTACCTACAAATAGCAAGGACTGAAAAGATACAACAGTAATTATTAGTAAGTAAAAGCAGCCAGTTAAGAATCTATTTTATGGAGTGTATTACTGCAAGAAACTTCCCGTTTACTTCAGGGATCATTTTTTTGGTGTTGCTGGCCTGAACTGCCTAAGTCACCAAAATTCATCTTAAAACCAGTCTTTGCCTGCACGAACCCTACTGGCAAGCTGTTTAAAACCATCACTGTGCTTTGTAGGTGGCAAAGGGTGACTTAGAAATTATTTTATCTCAGCAAGAAGTAATAAAAAGCAAGGTATTCAGCTAGAGAGTAACAACCTACCTGGAACAGGTTATATTTCTTCAAGAGTTGATACGTTTAATAATCAAATATAGGTCTACTAAGAATAAATCACACCACTGCCTCCTAAAATTAGTTATTAAAATTGTTGGACTGTGAGAGCAAAACTGTAAGAAAGATAAGTGCTTGCTGACTGCAAAATGTTACATTAGCAGTAGATAAACTGACTGAAATGAGTAGACTGTGAAAATATGACAGGAGAAAACTGCTGCATCCCAAATATAAGGACAGCTTTTTAACATGGCAATAAATTATGACTCAGGAAGAATGCTGTGCACAAATGATTTTTTCATCCCTCACCACAAAAATTTGTTACAAACAATAACTGACTACACATTAAAGATAAAACACTTTCAAAAACCATGAGTTTAAGAGACATAAGAATGGCAAAAGACATTTTGAAGTCAGAGGAATTAAAAATAACCAACACAAGAGCTCCTCTCCATTTGCCAGTTAAAAAACTCATCCATAGATGATTCTAAACTAAAACAAACCCCAAATCAAACACACACCTGAAACTCCCCGTAGTAGTTTCTGTAGAAGAGCAACCTTTTTTTTTTTTTTTTTCCTAAAAGCTGTAAAGATTACTCATCGTAAAACAAGGAAATGACACAAAGGCATGCCCTAATTGTGAATCTAGGTCTTCATAGAAGCTCTGAATCTTATGAAGCCTAATGGAAAACCATAGCTTCAAGTTACAGTGGAGCTGCTGAAGGCATTTCTTTTACTGGATATTATAATTTCACAGAATCACAGAATAGCTAGGGTGGAAAGGGACCACTGCAAGTCATCTAGCCCAACCTCCCTGCTCAAGAAGGGTCATCTATAGCACATCGCTCAGGATTGCTCTCAGAGGGCTCTTGAATATCTCCAGGGAAGGAGGCTCCCCAACCTCTTTGAGCAACCTATTCCAGTGCTCAGTCACCCTCACAGTCAAGTTCTTTTTCATGTTCAAGTGGAACCCCATGTGTTTTAGTTCACGCCTGTTGCCTCTCATCCTATCACCTGGAACCACTGAGAAGAGTCTTGCCCCATCCTTTTGATACACTCTGTTCAGATACTCATACACACTGATCAGATTCCCCCCACAGCCTTCTCTTCTCCAGGCTGACCAGGCTCCCTCAGCCTTTCCTCACAGGACAGATGCTCCACACCCTTAAACATTCTAGCAGCCCTGTGCTGAACTTGCTCCAGGAGCTCCATGTGTCCCTTGCACGGGGGAGCCCAGACTGGACACTGTACTCCAGGTGACATCTCATCATATTATACATTGAAAGCATTGGTACCTGCTTTATTTAGAGACTGACACTATCAAATATAGTATCTGGTCACAAATGGAAAGATGACCAAACAGCATGTGCAACCACAGTAAGAAACCCAGCTGATCCTGACATATCAAGGGATATTGATAGTGTTTAATTGAACATATTTCTGATCCCAGTATCCTATGTACTGCTGAAAGCAGTGCTGCCAGGCCACATCAAGTGTGTTAGAATTTGTAAGAAACAGAGATAGCCTATGCTAAGTTAAACACCTTGGTGCCTCTCCCACTATTTTACTAGAAGTCCCACCACTGCACCTGCCTGCTTTCAGCTTTGCTTTATGGTCCATTTTCTTCCTTGCCACCCGTACATTTCTTGAGCAGAGATATTTGTTACCTCTTGCCATGGTTTAAGTGCTGAACCCAGGACACCTCTCTAAAGAATCAGAGGCTTATAGCTCAGCATCCACAGATCTACAAGGCAATTTTGTTGCCTTTAATACAGCAGTTGCTAAAGAAAAGTCTTCCAAGAGCTTTAGAATCATAGAATAGTTAGGGTTGGAAAGGACCTTAAGATCATCTAGTTCCAACCCTCCTGCCATGGGCAGGGAC
>JAOEHX010063451.1:25000-46944 GCA_025448015.1 Bolborhynchus lineola | reverse complement strand
GGGAAAAATTCTGAGAAAAAGAGGCAGAATGAGAAAGGAAAAAAAAATTGCAGGAATAAATAATAGAATTTTAGGAATGAGGAGAGGCAAATGTAAATTCGTGTAAGTTGATAGTTTTACATGAATCTTATGGCTGTTCACTCAACTCCTGCTCAGGTTTTGGCCTAACATAATAGTCATGCTAAGGCATGATGTTTGCTGGGAGCAGCAGCAGATAAAGGCTGATTTACCGAGTGTGTTGGCCCATAAATTTGAGATCCAAATGAATAAATATTCAAAGTGAGCAAGAAATGCATATGAGTGTGATAGTTAAGAACATATTGAAAAATATGAGCAGCTACTTCAAAGATGTACATATATCGTGTCTTAATAATCCTCTATGGGTTATGGACCATAATCAGGTCTTGAAATCCTCAGTGTGTTGCAACTGAAAACTTTTTATACTTCTGGGAATTATACCTATGTGTTTGGTCCATTTGAGATTTAAACCAGTCTGGTTTTGTGCTACTGACACTAAAGAAAACTTAACTCTGCCTGCAATAACAAGCAAAAATTGATAAATAACAGAAAATGTATTTTATTGAATCCATTTATATCTTTAATCTTATGCATTTATTTATTTAGTCAAATGTAAGTAAGATAAAGATATTGTGCATCTAACTATATCCCACTTATACATCTAAACATTTGTGGATATGTAATCTGCCTTATTTTGCCAGCTGTGAATTAGAAAGTGTTTTCTAAATTTTTAGAATTGAACAGATTTACTTCCTAAAAGCAACTAAAATTTCAACAATTTATATGTTCAAGTGCCAGTGATGTTCTTCAAAAATGTCTGGAGCCTGTTTCTGATTTAGTACAGTGATTTCAGGTGTACTATTCCCAATTATTTCCCTGTTACCTGCATTACTTTTAGATGCTTCAAACAAAAATTAAGGTCTAAACAATAAAGAAATTAAGCATAAGGCTAGAACAATGTCACTGTCTCTGTTAAGGATTGGCATGAAAATAATACAATTTTCTTAAAGAGTTGGAAATAGAGCTACAGCATCACTAATACAAGCACATGCATTTTCTCTCTAAAAATACAGATTCAATTGAGATATCAGACAGATAACTGACCAGCTTTGTCAATATATGAGCACCATCACAAAATTTTTGTCACTGGGAAACCTCTGTGTGTGTCTAAGCTCAAATGGAAGAGTGATTGCTGGGACTACAGCTATAGTAGAGAACCTAACAAATGCCATGGTTTACTACTTAGCATGCAAAACATACTGCGTAAATTCAGCATCCTATGCATTACAGCAGCAGTGACTTCAGCTGGGAGTGTTGTGGTCAGAGTGCAGCAGCCATGTCAGGTGTCTCAAAAGACAGTGAGATGCTTTCTGGCCATGCTTGCAGTATGTTGTGTTAGGTAGTGTTTCCATATGAAGGGAAAACAAATCACAGAATGGGGCCAGCCAAAAAGACAATTCATTTTTTTTTTTTCTTTCCTTATTTTTAATTTCTGCCATTATTACAATTTAAAATATTTTAAAAGTGACACAGGTTTCTGCCAAATATCTTTATATTCTCTCTTGTATAGTGGAATACATAGTACAACAGGCATGTAACTTCCAAACAAGGAGACTGTACTAGCATTATGCATAAAATAATAGTATATACATAACAAAAGGAAATATGCGCTCCATGGCATCTAGTTTCTTGACCAATACAATAACAAAACTCTGAATAAGCAAGGCTGATATGTCAGAAGAAAATTGTGGCTTCTCCAGTACAAATCCTTGATGATTCTAAAAAAATAAAAGGAAGAAATAAAATAATTTATTATGAAGCAACTAGATATGGGTAAAGAAAAAGTTTAATTACATCTAAGCATATTTGCAGTGATTCATGATGGCTATTTACATCAAATGATTTTTTAAATATTAAATATTAAGTCCATTTAAATGTAATAACTTGTATGGCAAATTTTCATCTTTATTTCAGAGCCCTGCTATTTTAAAATTTGTCATTAGAGCTAATAAGAAATTATATTGAAACTACTCCATACATTTAAATGAAGCATAAATCAATTATTGAAGCAAGGAATTTTTTCATCATTGTAATGATTATTGGAATAAATTTAATCTTGAGATGTTTTATAATGAACTCTGCAATAGTAAAAAATGACATGGACTTAATATTTACTATGTGTTATTTAAAAGTGTTTCTTATTGGTGAAACATTTAAAGGAACACACAAAAAAATCCAGTTTCCTAAATAATGATGAAATATAAAACCTAGGCTAAGTTGCTTTAACTTTCTGGAATTCTATATATAATTTTTCATCAGACAATGGTATTGATTAACTCTTTTATTTTTTTCTCTATCCTGCAGTGTTCAGAAAGAAGACCAGAGAATCAAAGTGGCTATAATCATGTTTCTGATGTGAACAGGTAAAATTGCATGAGGCTTGGAAAATATAAAAGTGTGAAATACACTTCTCTGCATCTCATTTAGTAGAAAATGAGAATAGATGTGATCTGTCATCATCAACGTCTGCCCCATGTATTGCTGTGAGAACGGCAGTATGGTAGATGCAATGAGGCGCCTGGTGACCATTTCATTATCTACAGATCTTTGTAACCAGCTGGGAGGAGCTGTTTGGTCAGAAGAGTCAATGGCTGCACTTTGATAAACAATGGGGAAGGGGCCAGTCACCGACAGAAATGTCCCCAGGTGTGCTGAGGTTATTATAGCATCATCCCTCATCTCCTCTGCTCTGCTAATGATGCTCACCTCATTTGCCTCTCATTGAAATGTCTCTTTACTTTCTTCTCCTCAGGCAGAGCACTCTTCCCAAACTAGTCTGAAAGTCCACTACTGTCTTGTCATTCAAATCCCTTTCAACACACATCTCTGTCTTCTCACAGTACCACTTGGGGTCTGCTGATTGCTAACAGAGTTGGCTCAGAGGAAGATAGGAGCAGCCATGTGGTACTTTGTCCGTTTCCAATAGGGATACCTTTATATATTTAAGAACAGAGCTGTAGAGCCCCAAGCACTTCAGATTATTTCTTGCCTTGGAATCATTCAGCTAAGCTATGTGAAGCTGCATTGGACCTGTTCCTCATTCAAAACTCTGTGGCCCTTTTTTCCAAAAACCTGGTACTGAATGGTTGCTTATCTGTGAGCTTTTAAACTTTTCATGACTGCAAATGGCAATACTGCATGACTTGCACCTATGAAGGTGACATCATTCCAGATCATCTTTCTTCTTGACAGCAACTTTTCCATCATAAAGACTTCATTTGCAGAGATGATGTGAGACTCATCTTCAACTGCTTATCAGCACAATGAACACTTAGCATTCAGATATGTTATTCATAAAGTGAAAGACTAACATTGACTTTACTATCTGAGGGGTATTTGTTTTCTTCTGAAGAGAACAGCATCTAGAATGTAGTTATACTCTTACTAAGACCATACTTCAAGCTGGGTTGGTTTTCTGCATTTCTTTTGATAGAGTAAAATATTTATTATTGGATATAGCAATGTGTACACTCAAGAAAACTAAGATGTATATGCTTGGGATACTGTCTATTTAATGATAAATATTAAAACACAGTCACTTATCCCTTATAAATAGAATTCTGTGGAACAATAATTTTTCAATATTACTTAGTGATTATTTTAATAAATACATCATTCTTCGATGCTTTGTAAATACGTTTTTTAGATAAGTGTATACAACTATACTAGGAAGACACAAAACGTAAATGACTTTTGGTAGCTACTTTAGCTCTACTGTTCACAGGAAGTTCATAAAAGTATAATGATGAAACGAGAAAACTGAAATTCTTTCTATCAAGCACAAATATAATGTGGAGGTTAGACCTCTGGAGACTCACCCTATGATCTTGACGCAAGAAAATTTTCTGCTTTTAGTAGGCATGGTCTGTTTGAGAAAATTTAGAAGAATAAGGCCTGGGTTATAGCAATAGAAAAAACATATACCAAATTTTTCCTCAGCTTCTGTGGAACCACATTTATCTGCTACAGACTCAGGCTTCTCTTTTTCTTCTGTCTCAAAATGGAAGCAGTTTTTAATTTTAGACTTTCAATCTTGTTTCCTAAGGAAAAAAGGGCGATCTGATATCAATGTCTGTTTCTCTTAACCATATATGATTTTTTACTTAGTCTGACCAAAATTTAAGCAAGCTTGGCAAATGTTGTGTAAATACTTAGGCAGGTAAAGAGCCTTGCCTAATGGAAACCTAACATACCTATTATTGGCAGATTCAGGAAACATAAGATGAAGCCATTGCAGACCAGGTTCATTATAATTCTGCCACCAGAATCTTTTCTGAAGGGTGAAGGTCTATTAGATTAGGGAATAATTAAGACATGATTTCTAAGTTGGACTGTAATAATTTGATCTATGATGAAGGAAACTTCTGTATTTTGCAGTATTTTTCATTCACTAGAATTAAAATGTAGAAAGACAGCTGTACCTAGACAACTGGTCCTTTCCTTTTGCTGGCATGCCTTCTGCTTCACAAGTTTATTTAAGAAAAAAGGGTGTGTTCATGGATTATTTGTCCCATGTTTCTACTTGCTGTCTAAAAAAACTCAAAACATTAAAACCCTTTAAGTTTATTCAGTTCACTCCCGGCTAATTCTGGATTGCTTCAGACTACATCATCACTAGGACCATGTATTATATTCTTTTAAAACCCCTGAGCAATGGTGTCCCCATTTTTCCTCTTTATAGTACTATTAGAAAACCTTGTTTTAAACTTGCTAACATTATGTTAAAGAAAGTGAAAGGCAAAGTACACATAACCTTTTTAAACAGTCCTCTGTACGCTGGTAAAATAAAACTTTACTCTTAATAGGTGCGCAAAAGTCAGGGCACTGAATTCCAATGAGCATTTTCTATCTTTGCTTTTTTAATTCCTTGTTTAAAGGTAGAATGTTTGTTTTTCTTCCCCATGGGGAAAATATCTTGTAGAAGACAACAGAAAGAACCTGGAGGATATGTTGCCAACAGCATGTCAGGGAAGATCACTGCAAAAGAAAAGAGTACCTCCTATTTTGACATTGGGCAGCCAGTAAAGAAGAGCCGAGAGAAACTACAAAAAATTACCTACATAGATAAATCAAATCCAAAATGCATAATTGTTAACCAGTATTCTTCTCTTCTTTGAAAGCATGCTCAAAAAAAAAAAAAAATCACTTTTGACTAGATCTTGTCCAGTGAAATAGAGTGGTATGTCAATATGAGAAGTAGAAAGACTACTACAAATAGCTAAACTAAAAGTATCTACGGTTTATATAAGTTACCAGATGAGAAGAGATGAAATTGCACATCTGATGGCCCACAAAATGAGAAGATGGGAAATCCTCTATTAAATTACTAAAATTCAAAAAAGAAATTAAAATGAAAATCCTTTTTAATCTACATAAACTTACCAAATCTATGAATTTATCACTCCAATTTGCCATGCAGTTACCACAGAATTCCCTCAAAAATATTAAAGAGGGTGTCTACAGTAATACTTCACTGTTTAGCAACGATTTTATATTTTTTATTTACAGAACTCTTTTCTAACATACAGCTTGGAACTTCTAAACCCAATCTCAGTCTGTTGCAGAAGTGCACAGTTGTGATACAGAAAGATTTCATTCAGTACTTTTATAGCTTGTTACTTAACCTTTGCTACATTTGTATTATAATTAGCTGCAGGGCTAGATTGCCCAAGAAAGTTCTAACTGATCCTAATTTAGTTAGATAAAGATAGATGAATTAATCTTTCTTAATATGAGCTGTTTACATCTTGTTTATGTATACTGAAGCCCCTATTTTCACATCTATGCTACTTTGTTAGTAGCATAAATCAACTCTAACTTCAGGTGCTTCTACTAGGATGGTGAGAGTGTCAAGGGCAATTTCATTTCATTAAGAAGTGAGCAGAAGCAGAATCCTTCATCCACAAACACATTTGACTTCAGGGAACTTAATTACATGTTCCCTTTTCATGTCCCTGCAGTCCTCTAATCTATATGCTTCAGATTAATTTATAGGAGGATTTTTAAAATTGTTTATAAAGAGTCTGACACTTCTTTGCCACTAGGTTTTGCAACGTTTCTTCTGCTGCCCCATGAAAGATATTTTGAGGACCTGTCACTATCTCCTGTAAAGGGGAAATATTTCTGTGTAAATTTTCAGGAACCAAAGTAACTAATGTGATTATTTTACAACCTGTGCTAACTTTTCTATGAAATTTATGGAAACATTCATAATAAAAAAGAAAATAAAGGCTAATGGAAAATGTAGGAATTATAAGAGGTGAAAAAGACATAATGTAGAAAAACTAATCACATTTGCTGTCGTTACACAAATAGAGCCATCAATGAAATAAAGAGGAACTTTATCTTATTAAGAAAGGCAAACTTCCAAACTGAGCATCTGCATTGCTTTATCATGTAACCAGTTTATAAAGTTATGTGAACCAACTATCTCATTACTGTAAGTTACAAAACACTTAATTTATTCATACAAAATTGAGTGTTCTATTTCGCAATGTTTTAATCCAGAGGGATCAGAAAATTATTCTAATAGTGAAACATTTAAGTATTAAGTACTGTATATTTTATTGATTTACATGACAGGTGAAAATATATCGCAGTTATAAGGCTGACAGAATAAAAGAACCTCCCACAATTTCTGCCTAATATACATTTGAGGGTGGAGAGAGTGATATTCATGCAAAGAATAATAATTTAACCTCTGAACATTACATTTTTCCTATCTTTCAGAGACTGTTTCATTGGCTTATCTCTATATTTCTATAAAAATTAGAAAAGGACTTTGAGTGAATAAAAAGGACAGGTAAAAATCACACTGGAATAAAACCCGAATATAAGAACAGCTAGAACTACAGTACTCCTAATGTTTTCTGCTCCAGGAGAAAACTAATCTAATGCACCCATTCCAGTCATTGGACCAAAGTCCTAGTTAGTCTTTTTCCATTAGAGCTGGCCTGAATCCCTTCTAGCCTCAACCATTATGTGATTTTATGAAAGTACTCCAGCTGACAGTTCCTCAAGTCTAAAGCCAATATACTAGCTCTAAGCAACTGATCCCAGACAATGAATGTGGTTTCATCGCCTTCATTAAGCTGTGGATTAGTGAATGATATGTACTTGATGATGATGCAATGTATTTATGGTAATGTAACTATACTCATTGTTGCTGGGGTTGGGGATATACTATTCTCAGAGCACAAAGGCAAAATAAGTTAGACAAAGATTTCACATTAGGTGTTATTTTTGTATATAAGATCACACAGATTATGAAGAAGTATTCATTTAAAATGTGATATCTTCCTAACATTTTTCAACACTTTCAAAGGCTTTACTTATGTGTTCTAAAATATGGAATGTATAAAATCTTTTTTTGCTGTTGACCTAACTTCAAACAGGACAAGGTCTTTAAAGCTTTCTCTTATAAGATACTGCTGTGTTCTTCCCCTTACCCCTAACTCTGGAACTTGCACCCATTCACTTTAGTCAGACACCATAATGCAGTAAACACAGATGGCCTTATAGTGGAAGTAACTAATCAGAAATATACAGAGCATGCACTGTTCAAGCTCTGGTTTGTGAATAACTACAAATCAAAACCAAAATCAAATCCTTCACTGAACAATCCAGACACTGATAAGAAAAAAAGAAAAAGAAAAAAAAAAGCCTGAAATTCATCAGCTAAAGTTTTTTTCACACAAGCCATTCACCCAGCTCTATTGAAGCTGCTGGAGAAATCTCTTAGAAGAAACCCATTAAGCATTTCAAGTGTGTTATTTTCGCTCTGGGCTCAAAGAGTCTTTTTCTGTGTCATTGCACTGGTCTCTCTCAGATGAAACAAGCAAATATAGAAATATTGGCAGCTTTCATACTTGCTTTTTGTCCCAAGCCCAGCGGGTGAACAGCACTGAATTTCCTTGTTTGTAAGCTTTTTCAAATGAGCCTAAAGGGTTTTGCTCATCAAGGTCAAAATATCTGGCAAATAGTAACAGCTCTAGATAGTAGCTTATAATTAGAATTGCTTGAGCCAGTTCAAAAACAACGAATCAAGCCAGAACCCACTCCATTGACAAATTACTCCATTTCAAATAAGGCACCTTTATATAATGAGAGAGACGACTTTTAAAAGTTCGTATCCAGTAAAATATTGGTAGGTAGAATTTTCTTTTCAATTTATAAGCCCTGAACTCTAGTCACAAATTACAGTTCATTTTGCATCATCTGTGAAAGAGATAGCTTTTCCAGAGAAGTAAGCTGAGAACTGCTAAATTTTACGGACCTCGTCACTGTGCATCTAATATGTCACATAGGAAAATCGGGATGGGTGAAATAGAAACACCATGAATGTAAAAAAAAAAAAGAATAACATGATGAAGCTGGATCCACTGAACCCAAATCAAGGAAATCAGAGATGGCATGGACTGGATTCAGAATTTTAAAACAAACAAGCAGGTTTGGGAATATCAATTAAACTGAGTCACAGGGACAAAAATTATGGAGGAGATTTGAGAATGTAAGCAGCAGTTTAAGAAAACAGCCACTGAAAAAAAAAAAAAAAAAAGATTTGTTTTGTCTGGAAACATTGTTTTTAATTATGAAGCTGTAAAAAGCAAAATTTCCATAGAACAGTAAGGTTTACAATCTTCTACCATATGGTCATCCAGTTTCAGTTTAGTATGACTAAATTTGAAGTTAAAATGTTTTAACTAATACATTTTAGCTATAAAATTTGTTTCCTGAAATTATTTCACCAAAAGGAAAAAGACTTGATATATATTACCTTTCACTTTTGCTATTACATCAACACAGATGATTACTAGATCTGCGGGGTAAAAACATTTCTGTATCCAAATAGAGAGAAATAAAGAAATTCTGTAACTTGGATGTAATAATATCCTAATGTGTCTTAAAAGGATCAAGCACTAAAGAGAAGCATGAAAACCATTGACACAGAGGTAACAGAAATCTCCCTAGGTTTGAAAGACCTCTCTGATTTGTGTCTCATTTCTTGAAAATGGAAAATTCAAAAGGTTTTGTATGGCTTCTTTGAATGTACATTTAAGAGAACTACCAGGTTTTGCTACTATTTGTTCTATTTGCTTTACAGTATGATCTAGGAAGTATAAATACTTTAAAATAGGTAACAAAACCAGATAAAATTAAATTACAATTCCAGGCTCCAAAACCAAGGTATCACCCAGTCATTTTTTGTTTTACTGAAACCTCTTCATTTATTCCTAAAGAATTTCTGGTTAGATTCTAGAATAAAGGAATATACAAAGGTTCATTCAAGGCAGACTGCCTAATCACGTTATCAAGGTCAGTAATGAGAGATCTCAATGCATATTAATTTCTCATTTAACTTTTTGCTACATAGTCTTCATAAAATGTCTGTGCTAGTCCTAACTACTTTCTTGTTTTCCTGTGAAACTGAGAAACAATAAAGACAGATTCCCATTAAAAAAATTTTAAATAATCTCATAAGTGTAATGCTTTTTTTTACTTTATATTATCTGCTAATAGAGACAATAAATTTCTGAATATTTACAGTGATAAAGATGAAAAATATATAATCTGCTATTCACTACTTTGAAATCATGAAGAAAAAAATAGTTCCAACAAGCAGCACTGCCACTATTAGACATGGGGTTCATGGTATCTAGAATAAAATTCATACATGTCAAATATCTGAAGCTGTCAGAGTGCACAAAGAACTTGGAAGCACTTGTTTAGATCTGACTCTGTACTTTTTATTTATGTTTGAATGCCTCATTTATCCTTGTAAGATGCTTTTTGAATTCATGCAACTTTAGCCTCTGCTAGGCTTATTTCCTGAGCTGTGCTTGTAATCACCTCTAGCTTTCCCAGAGAAGACAGAGGAGACTGATGAAGGACTATATCCAATTTGATGGCATGCCCGTTGCTTTGTTTACAGCAATAGTTGCTAGCCAGCTGCAGTACATTCATTCTGGGGTTGAATAGATTCATGTACTTGTAATGCAGGGGGGAAAAAGGGGGTGCAGGATAGATTTCCTGTTCTGAGCAACAAACATAGTGGTGTTGACAGTAAAAGTTGAAAATATCTTAGAAGTTCAGTGGGCCATCAAACTGGACCACTGGTCTCATTTCATGCAAAACAGTTTCTCCAAATATCTGATGGTTTGAACATCATTATTTGTAAAAGATATTAGCCATGAGAGAGCCTAAGTACCTCCTAGAAGAGGTGAAATCTATGGGAATGGGACTTTAAAACCCTCACATGTTTTCTGAAAACACTACTGATGACTAAGAATCAAAAAAAAAAAAAAAAGTAATCTATTGTGAAAACCCAATATAATAGCTGCAGCACTTCATAAAGGTGCTTTGGAAGGAATGTAGAAAGATCAAGTCATAAACATAGCTGAAAAGCTGGACAACCTTTCAGTTATCAAAGTTGATAACACCTTTGTCCAAGAAATAACACTGCCACACTAGCAATGGTGATAGTCTTGTGGGGGAACAATGAAGATAAAGCTCATGCCACTTCTGGTCAAGTACCTTTTTAGGCTAGCAGTCTTCTGGACATTTTATACTCTTGGATGAAGAGTAAACAAAATCACTTGAAAGTCTCTCAGACTGAAACCTCCTATTTGTGGATATTGACTTCTCAAATACATTCTCAGGTGCTTACAGAATAAATATTCAGTTCCTTCTTCTGAATGAAGAGTTATATTTTGTGTCAGCTGTGTAATATATGAGATATCTAAATTTTATTTGTCTGCAAATTCATGCACACCTTTCTCACTTTCAAGATAATATTTAAGCACAGTAAGGCTTTCACTGAGTTGAAACCTTTTATTTCAGTTGAGCCATAAAATGAATCTCTAGCTCACTGGACTTATTATTCTCATGTTCTATTGGAAAATATCTGCTAATAACAATATCTGAATGGCAATAATTTGTATGACCCACTCGAAGAAGTCCAGCAGCAAATATAGTTAGAATGTATTAATAAATACAATTAAGATTTAGCAGTTGTCCAAATACAGCATATTATACTTGCTATTGTTGGTGGCATGCACAATGCAATGTTGGAAACAAAATTTAATATGCAGAAAATAGAGTGGGAAGTTGCTTGCTGTTATATATCTTGCATAATACACTAGGTAAGGTGAGCTTTTTAAAACCGTTAAATGAATTCTTTAAAAAACTGCTTTGGTTTTTGATAATGTGTAGTAGTAAGACTAATAGTAATTCTTACCACATCATGAAAGGATCTCAAAGTGCTTTACAAAAGAAAACAAGTACCATTATCTCCATGTTACATAGAGAAACTGAGGTAATGACAGGGTGTATTAATACCCCATGGCAATAAATAAATCAATAGCACAAGATTATAACTTGTGCCTCTTAAACTTTATGCCCACCTACTTCTTGCTGAGCAACATTACTTCCAAATGATTTTCTAAGCAATCTATGGGTTTTAATACATTATTTGGCACTATGCTTGCAAAAGTCTGTTTGACCACTGTCCAGTCACTTGGTATTTGCAGCCCCTGTCCTAATCCCCATGTAATCCCTTCAACCATGACTCCCACATCCAACGTACCATAGTCACAAACTACTGAAAATAATATTATAGAAGCATAGACCTATAAAAGACATCATACTGTGAATCTGCTATTACCGTGAAATCATGGAACTTTTCACATGAAACAAAGGCTCATGATGATTCCTACCGTTAGTAGGGTGCTTTTTCATTGATAATATTGAATAAGAAGGACATCTAAGGTGGCACAAAGCATACAGAAATAATTTATACAACAGCAATGCAGAAACTCTCATAACACAATCACAGTGATTAGCTTTTTCAAACATAATCTTAAAAACCAAATTATTCAGAGAAATGCTTTGTTAACACCCCTGCAGAACAGGAATGAATTTAAATTTCATCTGAAAAAGATTTTTATCCTCTTAAGAAATTTCAGTATACCTTTCCTAGAAAGCTTAGCTAAATAGCAACACTCCTGTCACTGTCAATATCATAAATAGAGACATGATAAAGAGAACATTCTAGCTTGTGTTATTCTAGATTTTAAATTCTACTGAGAAATAATATCTACATATTATTTTTATACTATAGTAGATAAATTTTCCTCTGATTCTAAGACAATATACCTCTGCACAATTACACAATTTTAATACTACTTAGAATATTACGTGTTATTGACTTCTTATTAGCTTTTCAATCAGATTCATGGCCAGGGAAATTATTAGAACTGCCAGTTCAAATCTTTAAGAAGTCAAGAGGTATTTTTTTAAAGTTGGAGATATTGAAAGATCCTTTTTGTTTGTTTTCTCTTAATAGCTGCCCCTAAGCATTTTTTGAACGTTTTCATTAGAGCTAGGACATGTAAGATTTCAAACTGTAAATAACTTTTCGCATACTTTTTAAAAGAAAGTTTACTTTTAAATGGTTTAATCAGTAAATATACCAACTTGTATGCATAAGAGAACTTAACAGTAGAACTTGTCTATCAGATGGTTTGACAATATTAGTGATCATGCAAAATTCAGATACTTAGCTTTATAATTAATCTAACAATCTATTTCCTTCTTTTAAATATAGGTCATTACAGCCATCAGACAATCAGAGCATCATGCAAATTGTTTCATGGTCTCATATGGAATAAGCCCTTTTTCATAGTTTTCAACAGCTACTTGGGCAGCAAATTCTGGAAGGGGAATATTCTAGGGCTGTACCACTGTATGCTTGTCATGCTTTTGTACTCTTTACTACACATCTACTCTTGGCCACTGTCTCATACAGGATATATGGATGGAAACACTTTTGATAAGATCTGGAACTGCTGTTGCTATTAAACAATATTATATTAGAGCAAACAAATTGTTAAGCAGCATCAATACTGGTCTCTGTCGACAGTATCAAGAACTGAATAGTTGTGAACTTAACTGCTAAAAGTTTGTTCTTTTTATATATGGCTTGAAACATTCTGGAAGGAGAAGTAACTAACATGTGCTCTACCATTACCAGCGCTTTTCTTGTCCTGTAAAAAAATCAAGCTTTCAAACTCATTTTACAATTACATCAAACACATGCACTTTCACACTAAAGAAGGAAATCTCAGTAGAAGTACTTGGAATTGCTTCTTTCTTTTGTGAGATTGTTTGTGTACTTATTTAGCAGTTATAACTTGGTAATGTTATAAAAAACTAGCATAATATAAAGTAATAGACATTCCCAAAACAGAAGCATCAACCTACTTTCAAAACAACCCCACATAAGAAAGGTAACTAGACAGGCTTATTGACTTTCAGGATTATCTCTACTGTTAAATGAATAAATAAATAGATAGATAAATAGAAATAAGTATAAGATGTTCTTCATCAGCCCTGCATCTGCAAATGAAAATGCAATTAGCTCCATCAACTCAAATGCCTTCAGTTTTCACCCTTTAGTCTGAGAAAAGTTGGTTCCTACTCAAGAAAGACCCAGGGCTGGGGCTACAAAAGTGTTCTGAGCTGGAGCACAGGTCCAGCAGCAATGCTGTGAGGAACATATACAGAATCCTCTGTCATTACTCTTGGAAATGACAAGGTTTTGGCATCATAATTTAACATTGCAATGTGGTCTCAATCATTTTGTATAACATTGTTTTACCATTGTCTTGACATAGTAAAGTGGTCTCCATAGACTCACATTGGCATAATTTTGCCATCGTCTTGACACTGTAATACAGTCTCTACAGACTTGAATTGAATTTTTGTCATTGCCTTGAAATTGTAATGTCCTCTTCCCAGGCTTGTCTTCAGAAGCACATCTTCAACATGTGCTTGTATTATCATAACTCTGAAGCAATTGGGCACTTTTATTTTCATTAAACTTTGAAAAGGATACTGTTTGAAAGCTAATCCTTGCATGTAATCACTGACTGTTTTCAAACTCCTGCCTACCATTATTTAACAGGATTTGAAAAAATTCCTCAAATCAGAAGTTATTCCAAGAAAATCCAAACAATGGTAAAATGCTGAAAGTACATGGAAATATCTTAGAAATGTGTATAATTTATTCCCAATATTCCTTGTCTTTTAAGATAATTTTAGTTTAGGGCAGGTCATAATTGTTTTGATTCAGTATTTTCTAACCTCTAGGACTGCTTAGAATGCTTGATAAAATCACATAAGTAGTTTAACCTAAGTATGCTTCAGAAAAACCTGAGTCTTTGCAGCTCTAAATCACTTCAATTCTCTGTCTAGTACAAATGAGTCAGCAGGCGTTTTATGTCTTATGTCATATAAACCTGCTCAGGACACTTCCCATCGGGGGACTGCTACTACTCCCCCCTCTTCTTGATAAAAAATACCAAACATACATAGTTATTCAGCTTTACTTCCTCTATAAAAATGCCCAAATTAAAAGTATTTTCCTTTTTTCATGAAGATTACAGCAACATTTCACATGTAAGTACTTGCAGCTTTTTCCTTCATTTTAACAAATGCCACTAGAGTCTTGTTTCTTATAGTAACAAACATACAGTAAAATCATACTTCTAAAGAAGAACCAGGACTCAGATTTTTGCAGAACACTTATGGGTAAGTGATGCTGACTATTAAGTAAGGAAATTCTTGGCTTGTTTCATTGACGTAAAGTATGATTTTTAAGGGAATTGGGCATTTTCCTTACACTGCTTATAGAACAGAAGGCAAACTTATTTACATGTTGGGCAGTCTAGCAAAGCTGATTTGCAATCAGTCAACTAGCTTGTTAGTCAATCTTACCTCTTCCTTACTGTGCTCTAAAACCTGACCTTACAGAAATGTAGGGAGGTTTTCACTAGATTCTAGTTGAAAGAAGCATCTGTAACATGATAAAGTATAACATTTTTAGAAATGTTAAGCTCAGCATAATGTTTATAAAATATTTTCCTCTAAAGGTGCAGGTGAAATTGCTCTTGCTTTACTAGAAACAAATTGGAGGCATAGAAGAAGATTTAAGCTAATTTAATGATGTATGAAATTATTAATATCATCAGAAATAGAGACTATGCCTGCAAATTTGCAGAAAAAATACAACAGAATACTAAAATTCACAAGTTGATAGTCGATCTTAATTAGAATTGAAAAGTAATAAGATGGCACTCTTGTGTCACAAAGGATGAGATTCATACACCTAAACGTAGGTGCTTACTGTCAGCCAGAGATGCTTGAGTGTCCCGCCTGTTCTGCGTGCTCCAGAAGGGTGCAGACTTCCTGCAGGTCTTATCTTCCATCTGTCAGGTCTTGCAGGTGCCTTCTAATATCCCAGGGCACTTCAAATGGCCCCAGGTACCTGTGTTTCTGCATCTAAATCACATCCCAGAATCTAAATTAAATTTAGAACTTATTTGGGCCTTCACCAACTTATGTCAGTGAAGTGAAAACAGCAGGATTAATGTTAATGGGCTTTTGATAACATGTGAATGCTGCTTATGACAAGCACAGTTTATGCAATTTGCCTACTAAGGGTGGTGCAAGATTTTTTTTAACAGAACTTCAAAATAAAGGTTAATGTCATGGTTTAAGCCCAGCTGGCACCCCAGAAGCACGGAGCCTCTTGCTCAGTCCCCCCCACCCCCTTCCTCCCCCACTCCCAGAGGGATGGGGAGGAGAATACAGAGACTGCAACTCCCATGGGTTGAGATAAGAACACTTCAGTAACTAAGGTATAACACAAAACCACTGCTGCTACCACCAATAATAATTATGATAAGGGAAACAACAAGGGAAGAAAATACAATCATTCACCACTCGCCAACTGATACCTAGCCCGACCCAAGCAGTGATCTAGCTCTTCCAGGTAACTATCCCCCAGTTTATATAGTGGGCATGACATGCTGTGGTATGGAATACCTCTTTGGCTAATTTGGGTCAGGTATCCTGTCTCTGCTTCCTCCTGACTTCCCCTCCTCCCTGGCAGAGCATGAGACTCAGAAAGTCTTTGGTCAGAGTAAGCATTACTGAGCAACAACTAAGAACATCGGTGTTATGAGAGCTGTTCCCAGGCTGAAAGTCAAAAACACAGCACTGCACCAGCTACTAAGAAGGGGAAAAATGACTGCTACTGCTGAACCCAGGACACTTAAATGATAGAAAAGAATGCATGTCAGAACTTACAGAAAAAAGCAGCCAGGACAACTTTAGTAATCATTTTCATGTTCTTTTGAAAACCTCAATGGTACAGCAATAATCTGACCTAAAACCTGTTTTCTCTCAAAATTTAACATTCACTTTCCTTTGTATCAAAACAGTATTTGCCATAATGAGATGCAAAGTAACTGAATGCTATGCAACACAACATAACGCAATACAATTAACAGAATAAATTTAAAGAAAAACACTCTTATTCCCAAATCTGATAGCCATCGTCATTTCAGAGAACAGGTACCTAATTATAAGCATGTGTGTGGATTCACACAGAGCAGACAATGAGATGTCTTGGCTACTTGCAAACCAGCAGATACTGTGGTTTACTGAGTATCCAGATTATTTGAGGGCAGTTTGTCACATCTCTAGATATTTCTTTAATGAGTTCTTTTTGTGTTTACCAAGCTCCATGTTCATTGCTTTGTAAAAATTCTATTTGTTTAATTCTAGTCTAATATTGTTGAGTTTTCAAAGTGAAATTAACTAGCTTCTAGGAAATATATATTTATATAAATTTAGCTTTGCAAAGATTTTCTATGGGCAAATTAGACCAATAGCAGTAAATTTATGGTGTTGAATTGATACATCATAACAAGAAAGATGACTGGAATTATCCACTTAGTTCAAGTAGTGGCAAAATAGGACACCAGAGAGAAATTTATAGTAGTTTCTACAATACCTATTATCCTATTTAGGCCCTGATCCTATAATTGGGTTTGCCCAAGTGGATCTGATTGCAGGACAAGGGCTATATATCGTATGCTCTTCAGGGTACAGGCAATTGGGATCATTTTTTGTTGGGTTTTTTTGCTGTTTGGGTTTGGTTTTGGGTTTTTTTTTTTGTATTTTAGGTGAGTCCTGGAGCAAAGTAGATGCTAATGCAACAAAAGATCAAATAGTGAAACAAGCCAATAAAAAGATTCTGGCTTTTCACTGTGTAATGAAGGTCTGTAGATACATCAGTGAAGATTATGAAAATAAGAAGATAATGAAAGATAAACATTGTATCCTAAAAGCCTGGGACTTTATTTCAGTCCATAATAACCACAGTTTAATACCAATTTGTCAAAGCATCTCTCTGAAATTTCAAACAGGGCAGGCCAGAATCTGACTGTAAATAGTGATATTTAATATTTCACACTTCTATGAGACTTTTCAACCAAGGATATTAAACTGCTTTACAAATATTAATTAACGCTTAATTAAGCAATTAATCAACTGTGTCATATCGCTTTACAGTTATGATTTATGTTGCTCCCAGTGTGTGGTAGGCAATTTACAGATATATGAATGAATCTTGTCTTGAAATATAGAAATTTAGATAATGTGATGTTTCCTTGTTAATCATGACCCACAGATACCAAATATTTCTCTCACATCTTCCTCTTCAACTCTGTACGATCACCATCATAAATCAAGAGCAAGCATCTAGCTAGCTCTGCATGGGGCAAGGTCCTATCCACAAAGATTTTCGTGTTACATTCCTTTCAGCCAGGAGGAAGTCACGGCTGTCTCTTTTATTTCATCTTTCCCATCTTCCTATTTTCTATATTGTGGGGAGATCTGAAGCAAGAGTGAATCTTAGTGCCTGTGGCTTTTACAGTTTTTCTGGAATCAATTTGTTCTTTGAAATCTTGGGAAATACAACCTAAGGAATGCTCTGCACCACAGGCATAAAACAAAAATGGTTCTAAGACTAATGGGTTATCCATGTTGCAGTGTGACTGGCTCTGCCCAATAACATATTTACCACTAAGCAGTACAAACTACCCATCTCTGCAAAGGGCTATCAGTCTAATTTAACTGTGTTGTGGAAATAGCTACGTTTTTCCAAGGAATGCTTCATCAGAAAACCCTTTTCACAGTTTCACTCTTTAGTAGTCACCGAGAAACACTGCTGGCTTCATTTTTGCAAACTGGTGAGTCTGTTGCACAAAAGTTTGCACAAATCACTGCTCAAATACTATTAATGCTTTCTCCAATTGGTTGAATAATACAAATCAAAGCACACTCACATGAATATGCTGCCCAGGATTAAAGAACAGGAATTCATTTTATGTAATATTCACAATGATAATTTGGTCAGTTCTATTTACAGGTTGCATTTCCTAAGAGATAGAACAGAAAATTTCTTCCTCTTGCATTTCCTAAGAGATAGCACAGAAGATTTCTTCCTCTAATCTACATAAATACCAAGAGACTCAAACTGGCTGCTCAGTGTCATAGAAGTGCATAGTTCAAAATTCACATATGCAGAGGTGCAATAGATTGGAGAGGTCACAGCCATATTGAAAGCACCAGAGCTGTCCTTCTGTGCATGCCTGAAAAGTGCCACCCACTACTGAAGGTTGATAGGTCTGATTCTGATTATTTGCTTGCATGGGGTCACAACTGCTCTTCAGATACTACTAATCCAATAAAAAAGGTCTTAGAATTATGAAGACCAGCTTAATAGAGACGGAGTTTAACTGGGACCAAGAAGAAGGGTTCATTTCCTCAGTTGGCTTAGCTTTCTACAATCATTAACTTGATATTGCTTAATATTTATAAACTATTAAGCTTTTGCTTTTATTTATCAAACAGATAAATAAAATTTATTAACTATTTAATCAAGTTAATAATTAATTAACTATTAAGTTTTTGCTTAATATTTATCAAAGCCACTATCAGCCACTGTGAGGGTGTCGGAAAACAGAATCCATTTATTATTGAGAAGCTTTCCCCTGTTACCATAGTGCTGAAGGTCACAAGAGTGAAACAAATTAAAAGACCATTTCTTCTAAGCGGTATGCATCTTTACCATTTGCTATTAACAGGTTTTCCTTTAAAGAAAAAAAAAAAACAACAGGTGTGTTTACCACTTTACTTAAGTGTAATGTAAAAAGAGGAAGTTTAAGAGAAGATAATTATATTACATGGAATGGATTTGGATGTGCTCAAGTCACAACCTACTAAAGATTTCTTTAATTTTAAATGAGCCTGAAAACACATGAATAAAAAGAAAAAAATCCTAAATATGCACTAGAACTTGTAATGATATTAGTTTTCTAATAAGACAATTCTGCATTTGTACCTTTTATTCTATTTATTTCAAAACCTTAGGCTTTAACCTATTACTAAAATAATAAATAGAATATTTTTTTTTTTTCCACAACGTTCTTAGGAGTAACTCTCCTGGATATTTACCGCATATTTGCACTGGGAGATTTGTATGCACATTTGAAGAAGAAAGCAAACTGACTAGTTTTAATGGTTTTGAATAGAATCCTAACAAAGCAGAAATAGAAACACCTTTACTTATGCTCATAGAAGGAAAAAAAAAAAATAGTAAAACTGGTTACAAAATTCAGCTCATATTCTATTTTAAAGCTAAAAAATTAGTGCAAACACTGGACTCCGCCTGATGGATGATGTGCATGAGCTAGGTAACTTGCTACTATACATGCTATCTCCATGAACTAATCCTAGACACTCATCCTCCTATTTCTAGAAAAAGTAAAATGCAGCAGGGACCAAGACACCAAACAGAAGATTTGAAACAATCTATTTGGAATCCCATGGTTTATATTTTAGGCAGAAAGATGATGATCTGAATTAACTGTGAATTAATATGCTCATGATTTCTGGGAAAAAATATGCATATGTTATTTTAGGTGAAATACATTTTTACTTTTTCTTCAAAGAGCTAATGATTACTACTAAATATATCAGGGTATTATGATAGGCTCTGAAAACCTAAAGGTAACATGCCAAAAGACTACAATGAATGTCAGAACATAGAGAAGATTCTTTAGCAGGTTAACTGCCTTGATAAAATATGATTACATTTCTTCATGTTTGTATACAGGCTGTTAGTGTTCATGGGTATATAATTTGGCAACCTAGCCTGCATAAAATGAAAAAGATACAATTAAACTATAAAATAAGGGTTTACTAATTCTCCCAGATATATCTGTGAAACACTCCTTCATATCACTTATAGTTGCAGATAAGCAGGCCAGAAATAGGTCTTTTATTTTTCTTTAAATACTTCAAAAGCTATAAGTTATGGCATAGTAAAATGGACATACACTTGTACAAAAGCTCATCTAATACAAACACTCAAACACAAAGGAAAAAAATATTTTTTGCTTATTCCTAAAAGAAATAAGCAATTGTCACCATTATAAGACTTATCTGTCATAGATACACAAAAACAAAAATATTTCAAATATTCAATATTCATGCTAAACGTATACTTCAAGTTGTATTGCATTTGAAATTTTTCATTTCATTCTAATCTTTGAAGGTTTCAGCGAAGTTACAGCGCAAAACATCGTCTTTCCTAGAAGCTCCCTATTTATTACTGTAGCTTCTCTTTATCTTTTTACACTGTAGTAGCCACTGTACATCAGCAGCTTTTCTGGCACTGCATTGTCTAGAACTGCTAAGGAAGATGTCTGTTCACTAAGAAACTGTCTAGCACATTATTTTGATATGCCCCGTAAGTTAGCAGTTCAATAGTTAAAAAAAATCTTTGCTTTCTGATATTGTATGTCCTTTGTTGTTTCAACCATTAACATTTGTGAGCTGCCGTCAGTAATTTCTTTAATGAGATTGTTGTGGTTTTCTTTTGGAAATGTAACTGTCAGGCATTTTACATTTGTCCCTACTAATAATTCCCCAGGCCTTTATTAAAGAGATTTACAGATTTCTTAAATCCACAGTCCTGCACCACTCAGATACACAGTTCTAATAAAATGATAAATTAGATTTTATTCTTTGCCTTATCCTTACAAATGAACAAATTAAAAAAATATTTACTGAGCAGTCTAGCAGAAGGCAACAAATTAAATGTTACTGCTATCCGGTCCTTTTGATAGAAACAATACAGACACACATGAAGCAATATACAATGTCACTTTTTAAACATATATTTAAAGTGAAATTGAAAACTTCTGAAGAGAAAAGGAAACACTGACTATAAGCATGATTTTTATCCAAGACATGAAAAGGGATGCTAATATACCATTTTCTTGCCACTGTTTTGCTTTTGGGTTTTTTTTAATTTTTCCTTTAGAAAAGGCGCTAAATTGACAATGGTTATTTTGCACAGTGCTTGGTTTTAGTTCATTTTAAGAGATACAGTCAAGCTTATGAGCTGAAGATCAATACTGTTATAGTATTGTAAGAGATTTAAAACTCCAGCCATAAAATAATTGAGAGAAATGCTCAGCTACTTTGGAGAATAGCAAACATTCAGACCTGAGTGATTTTAACTCTCCGTGCCTTCTTTTTCTACCTGAGTCCTTTCCACTTTCTCTCTATAATGCCATGTTGGAGTACATCCTGCTTAGCCTCCAATCAACATTTCAAGCGCTGGGATCATGTTTGATATTGTCAGATGGCCTGGAAAATTAAAAACCCAATTAAAGGCTCAGCACGCGGGTCAGCTCTTCTGCATATCAAAAGGCCTCCTCTGGCTATTCTGCTCAAATTGTATCTGTTAACAGCTCACTTTGCAGAGAGTGAAATAGCACAGCGTTTATGAGTAATAAGTACCTTCCAGCTGATACATTTCAAACACAAACCACTTTCATGGCCCCGGCAAAAAGTACAAGTCATAATCAAATTGTCAATTTTTTCCTGTGAGATGCATAGATCCATTGTAACTGTGATTGTTAAGGCAGGAAATGCATTTTATTCAC
>JAOEHX010063451.1:0-20000 GCA_025448015.1 Bolborhynchus lineola | reverse complement strand
GGCCTGTGTCAAAGACAACTAATTGTGTGATGAAAACAGCTTGTTTCTGACATCAGTACATACCACACCCCTGTACTACATGAGGAGGGTTTCAAAAAGGTGTTATATATTGTCATGGTAATTATAAATGAGTTATATGTATCTAAGGTACAGAGCCCATACTAGGTGATGGCATGAAAGAGGGCCTTATAAATGAGACTGTAGGGCATTTAACTAAACAATTGCATGCAGAATAAAGAGCTAACATAGAAGTGTATATTATGCAGATGTTAGAAACCTGTGCCTCTGAGAAGACACTATTTTGACCATAATGCATTCTGTCATGTGAGATAAAATGCAGAGAACATTTACATTTCTCCCACTCACTGAGCTTCTACCACATGGCTTGCATTTTTCTCACATCAATAGACATCTTTTTAAACATTATATTCATGTCTGTCTCTCTTGATGGCAAATAAAATTCAATAAATAAAATACTTTATGATAAATATGTTAGATTTAAGAAGCAGTTGTGATAAAATGAGAGGTTTTCAAAAATCATTTTCTAAAAACAAATAAATTTAACAAGACGTGTACACAAGCTCAAAATATATTAATATATAGTAGATGATGCACAATAACATAATGACCCAAAAGAGCATTTGCAGTTTTTCACACTGCTTAACTTACTGCTAAGCAAGACAAATAACCAACAGAACTTGGACCCAGTGCCTCTGTAGATCAGATCAACATACGACTGCTGCAACATTGTGACTTGTCAAGGCTTTTCAAACCAGCAGATAGCTACTGTATAGCAGGGAACACATTCACTACAAAACCATCAACAAGTCTACTGTCACTTATAATGCAGTTATAGATCACTAAATATTTCTATCAATAGCAAAATGCACAGCATACTCTCCTGCATTCACTCAACCAGATTGGTGTACTTGAGAAACCAATAATTTGTAATAAAATAAAATTAGTACATACAATTTAAATGTCCTGCTGTGCTACTGGTAATCATGCTCTTTTAGATGATTTGAAATTGCACTGCTAATGTGTATCTTCTTAGAATTAAACAAATAGAAGACTTACCGCAAATCACCACTTCCTCAGTTTCTTTTTAAATTTTTGCTTCTACCTTTTTGCAAGATGTCTGTTTCTCAGATATTATCCTAGCTTTCTTTTTTTTTTTTTTTTTTTTGCTTTTAAAGCTGTAAAACATATAAAAGGTAAAGAATAACTTTGTCATTTAATTGTTTTCATTTTATTTTCTGCTTATTATTTTCCTACTTTTTCCTTAGTAACTACTTTTAAAGAGGGTTTTTAGTGTTTTATAATTATTTCCCTTATAGAGCTGCCAAGAAAGTGAAACAGATAATGTGTCTTTCAGCATTTTTAGAAATCCAAAATAAGAAACAGCCCACCACTGATGCAAACAGCTTATAATACAGATGCAACAAGAGAGTGTTATTATTGTTTACATTTTAATTATGAAAACTAAAACACAGAAATGAGTAAGCTTTTTACATAATGTCAAATAGAAGAATACAGTGAACCCAGACATCTCAATTCTCAGTCTAATGGCTAAACCTCATATCAGTTTTCCTGAAATTTTGAGGATACGTATCTTAGTCCCCAAAACTTCAGACTCAAATATATACTTTCATCTCTACATGTTTTAATCAGGAGGAACAAGCTACATACCAAAACAATTGATAGAGGGTAGCTACATCAGGTTTACATTTAAGTTTTTAATTAAGAGGAAAAAAAAAACCCTGAAAGCTAAAACAAAACCAAAACCAACTATTTGATCATATAAATATGCAACCCCACTGTCATGGTTTAAGTTGTAAAACAAGCAGTTTGTTCACTCACTTCCTCCTCCTTTTTCCCCCCCACTCCAAAAAGTGTGTGGGGGGAAGAATAGGGAGAAGAATCAAAAGACTGTAACTCCCACGGGTTGAGATAAGAACAGCCCAATAACTAAGGTATAACACAAATCACTATTGCTACCACCAATAACAATAATGACCAGGGAAAATACAAGGGAAGAGGATACAAATGCTCACCACCCGGCAACTGAGCTGTGAGCTACCCTCTTCCAGGTTCCTGCCCCCCAGTTTTTACCTTCTGGGCATGACATGCTGTGGTATGGAATACCTCTTTGGTCAGTTTGGATCAGATGTCCTGTCTCTGCTTCCTCCCAGCTTACCCTCCTCCCTGGTAGAGCATGAGACTCAGGAAGTCCTTGGCCAGATCAGAATGTTCTAAACAGCAACCAAAACATTGGTGTTATCAACACTGTTCCCAAGCCGAAAGTCAAAAAACACAGCTCCGCACAAGCTACAAAGGAGAAAAATGAGTGCTACTGCCGAACCCAGGACACCCACTAAAATGGTAGGGTTTCATGAGCGCTCATCAATCCAGCTCTTCACTTCCTTTCAGCCATGCAAGGCAATTCTCTTAAACCACTGAAATGATCATGTCTCATTTCAGATCAGACCAAATTTGCATGGCAAATTGCAAAGTGAGATGGAGGAGCAGGCTGACAGACCATAACTGAAGGAAACTATTAGGAGCTAATACCACTTCCTTACTCTCCTTTTAATACACTGTCAGGCTGTATCTGCAGGTATGTTCACACCTGTGACCTGGGGAGAAGTTACAATGGCAAGATCCATTGCTATAAGAATCCATTTCCTTCTATTCATTCTATCTGCTAGACAGTGACAGAGGCTTTCCGAAGCTTCAGAGCTTCAGATCCCCTGTTCTAAATGGAGTTGTGCTGCCACATCTCTCAAATTCCTCACAAAATGCAGGGCAGAGTTCTTAACAGCAAGAGGAGACAATCACACCCAAGCTGCTTCACACTCATCACAATGTTTGATCTATGTGCATCTGAATACTATATCACTCAAGAGCCAGTCATCCATGGTAAGCTTCAGCATTACACAAGAGTTAGCTCTACCTATTCCAGATGTACTGCTTGATCTACTGCCAGTCTCAGGCTCAACCACTGCTCAGCCAAGGACCAAATAACACCAGTAATCTTACCACTTGACAAATTTGTGTCTGGAAAATGTTCACAATAGCCCTAATTCTACGTTTCCTGCTATGACTGAGTTGAAAATTTTCTAATTCAGAAAAAGCATCATAGGCACAAAGGACAAAGCATATTTGACATCATAGCACTACTACACTGAATCAGGTTAGACTTCTTGCAGAACAGTTTAGGTTTATCTGGCTATGACTTGGGTCTGGGATCTAGCTTAAATGACTGCTCAGAATTCCCTTCAGTTCAATTCTGTTCCTGCATCAATGTCAAGACTTTACACAACATATTAAGTAAGTGTCAAGCCCTTCCAATCACAAAATTGGCTTTAGAACAAGAAATACTAAGAAAGAAATTAGCCTATTGGAAGCTTTCATATTTGTCTTTTGGAATCTAAACCTTTGATTCTAACTTTCACACTTCAGAGGCAGATGAGATGGATGTTCTACACTTTAAAAATACAAAATCTCCAAATTTCAGACACTTGTTATTACATGTCATTTGGTTTTACTACTTCGTACAAAGCATACCAAATGTCATTAAATACATTGTGAATCAAGAGTTTGAGGGCAGTGGTCTTGCACAAATTGTGTCTAATATAATATTCTGAAACTAAGAGATATCTGCCTGACATTTTAAAAATATGAAAAAAAATCTAACATTTATATTGAAGCTCTTCATATGGGCTCAGCCTCTGTAGTACTGAAGTGACGAAACTTCAGGGTAGAATGGGGAGGAATATCAAGGGACCACCAGGACTGGGAGACTAAAGAGACATTTTGATCCATACAGGAGATGAAATTGAAAGCACCACCACTGTCAGCAATCATTATACTTTAAATTTTGATCACCTATTTTAGAATATTTCTTCTTAAAAAACCCCAAACTAGTGTTCCTATTAGTATCACACTGAGAAACAATATTTTATTTTTTAATTAAGCTGTTATATTCTTGTGCTTGGAAGAGAAAGGCTAAGCTGGTTTTGAAATATGTTTCTCCTCAGTGAAAAATGGCCTAATAATTATATCCTTTATTTGGTGGTGAAGCTTAAATGCAGTTGCCCAAACTCATTAATTATAAATTAAGTTTCAGTTTAATATATTTCTACTTTTTTTAATGCTATAAAAAGTTCATATGCTTCAAAACTGAAAATAGATATTGCTTTAACATTTGGAAAAAATCTGCCTATAGTTAACAATCACTTCTTAATCTTGGAGGCAAACCTGCAGTAGTGTTAACATTCATGAAACTCTAATCATTACAAGTTATTTGATTAGGCTGAATCTTTTTGAGTCAGGTCTCACTCTTTATGAGAGAGGTTTTGCTGATGCCTTAGTTGCTCCCTTTTGAAGTTCCATATGCTTCTTGGTACTATCACATGTATGTAATGGAACTAGTCCTTTCTTAAAAAAGATTTCTGTTTAGAAACGTGTTTTCCTGCCCTTCCTTTTTCAGAATCCTGCCACAGAGAGATAGAGGGAGTAGAATGGGGTGAGGAGAAGATAGGAATGGCAAAGGAGACGTCTACATAGTCCACAGCTCTCTTTTTTTGTGATTTTCACCCATTCTGGCCTGCCAAATACCCGCTTTCAGACAAATTCTCATCAAGCTATACCAGAAGTCATTCCCCAAAAACCTGGGGTTTAGCTCATATCTGATGAGCTTAGGAAGTAGGTCAGTAATAAACTCACCTAACAAATGCTTTGCCTACAGGAATACACAGACTGGACAAGCTTTAAAAAACCACTAGTAGTATTTGCCTACATTGAACCAGTCCAATTTCCCAGTTTTACAATTGGACTACATATACAGCCATGTCTTGTTCTACTACTCGTTTTAACACTGTTTAAGGATAACTATTACTCCTTTCATAATTACTGTCATTTTGATTACTTCAGTGTCTAGGAAAACTAGTTGCCTACCATACTGCACTCTGCTATGTCATGTCTCAAAACAGAGAATTTTTTTCTATTTTAAGTTCATAAACAAACTAGAACACCTATATTTAGCTATTAGACATATAATTTTGTTTTAGTTACATGGCACAGAACTATACTTTTCAACATTTAATGTTCCTCATGGCAAAACATGAAAAATTGTCTGCAGTTTAATGTCTAGTCTAGGATTTGGATGACCCCAGCTTCAATTCTCTACAGTACCAAGGACACCTCAGATTAGATCTACAAATGCATCCCCACATAGGATAACTTATAAAATTATGTTCTTTATAGCAGGATCTAAGCCAATTCTGCAGTAAATCTCCACGAGAATGTCATCAGGACTTCTGTGAACATGTGGCCTCTATCGCTCCCTTCCCCTGGCCCTATGAATCCTCTATTTCTTTCTAAACAATGGCTCTATTTCACCAGAAAAGGTTACAGAATATTCCAGAGCCTTATTTCTAGCCCTAATAATAGTATTATCCTAAATGCTAAACAGAATTTGAGAGGTGTACTGCCTCAAAAGAGGTCTACTACCTCTTGACCAAGAATTGTGCTCTCTGAGCTACTGTATAAACAGAAGGTTTGTGACATCTGGTTTTTAGTGTAAAGAGTGAGCATACCTTACACTATAAATACTATATCTAATTTGTTAGTCTCACATAAATTTTTGCATCAAAATTCATGAGGCAAATCCCATAACACTCTGGCAACTTCTAACAAGCAAGAGTTTTAGCTTCTCCCAATTTCTCTACCTGGTACTCATTTTGCATTGTTGTTAAATTCCTCTTAAAAGGCATCCTGAGGCAGCAAAAGGATACCTGTTCATGTTGGAAACAGTTATGGTACTGGGGGCATCCCAAGCCCTAATTGCCCTTCTCAGCCTTCTCCAGGGCTCCCCCCACCCTTCCCTCTATCCAGGACCCCATGTCAGCCCATGAAACAGAAAGGAGGAAGTGAGAGCATGTCACTCAGGGAACTCCAGACTGAAAGAAAATCTTTCCTTGAAGAGGTAGAAAGACCGAAAAGCAGACACTGCACTAGGAGTCATACAGAAAAGACAATACAATCCCTGCTGAGAGACAAGATTTCTTTACAGGTCTTTTTCCTCCTGAATTTTCTTTAAGTTTCTTCTTCAAGTTCATGGTTAAATAGAATCTAGCTTTAAAGGCTGGGGTGTGTTGCTTTGCTGTTGCTGTTGTGTTTTAAAACAATCTTTTTTTGGTACTTTGCGATGTTCACTTAAAGAAGGTTTTCATAGAAATCTTTGATGGAGCCAAAGTCCTGTCACATCTGTCAGACCAAGAGCTGTGCTGTGGAACAAAGTTCTGCTGAGTCATTTTTCATCACCCCTCTCCATGCCCAGCACAAGTAAGTTTCACTTTGCATCTCCATTGACACGCTTCTGCTGAACTCCCTTTTCAATCCTATGCTGTGCTGTGCAAGAAATCCTTGCAGGTGGCCCAGTGCTCTTGTTTGCATTTTACATTCTAAATGCAGAAAACTTGTATTTATGATGAAATAACACTGCAAAGCAATTAATATGTTTTAAGTACCACTTGAAAATGTGTTTTAATCTGGAAATCTATTAGTTAAAACTCTAGCAAAACCCTCCACTTATGTCAATGAAAAGTTTAGCTTGCTTAAGATATGCATCTGTATACAGACTTAACAACCCATGGTTTGTGAGAACATTTTCAAATTAAAAAGAAAAAACAGGTCACAATGCTGGCATAAACATGTTCATTATTAAGGTCATATTAAAATATGTTGCACTTTCCTGCAAACACAGTTACCAATATTAGAGTCTCTGACAATTTCTTTGAGACAAAGAGGTTACCAGGGAAGCTTTCTACCCCCCCTGGATTGTTATGCAAATAGTTAAAATGTTGAAATGAATTTAAGGAGTTATACTCTAACACGTCAGTCCTGTTATAATTTGGAGACAATGAATAATACATTCCAGACAAAGTGAAGGCAGCTATAGAAGTAAACTAAAATAGGAAATTTACGCCCACTAGGAATTTAAATTTAGGAGCTGAATAAATTATCCATACATTAAAAGGTTCGTATATTTCAAAGAAAGCATTAAAAAGTTAAAAAAATAACTGAGAAAATGTAACAAAAAGCAGAATAATTCCAAATGTGATCAAAGCTGGTGTGGAAACCTATTAAATGTATAACCTTGTTGCACAAAAATTATACAATACTACTTTCACAGATCTAGTCTTTTAGCAGATATTCACTTAAAGCCTCTGCTCTTTTATGAAATGAGTTTTAATCTGGTAAACTGGAAAAAAATCATTAAAACTAAGATTTTTATTCATTCAAACTTATTTTTTTTAATCTTTTGGCACTGTGGATATTTATTGTTTTTAATCAAGTGCACTTTTTTACCTGGTATTTTTCCAAAAAGACTTTGCATATGATTCAGTTCACTGTATATGCTGTTCTTAAAAATCTTTTAATTAAAAAATCCAGGCCCTAGATATTACTTTATACACATAACACTTTCAAACATGTGCCACTATCACAGAGTATCTGAACTGCTACTGTCTTGATTTTATAACAGACTTTGTTTAAAAATATCTGAACAGAGCTTCCTGGGTTTTCATTAAGATGGTTTCAGGATTAAGAATACAGTAGATGCTTTTATTCATGCCAAGACTTAAGAACTCTGCAACCAATTTTTTGCAGACTTAACAATGAACTGCACTGATGATACGTGCTTTCCAGAGAGGAACAGATACATCACTAATTAATACTGCTGGTAAACAAAGATTACATTACACTTCCCAGCTTCAAATGGGATATATTTCTTTGTAGCTCATTCTGAGAGAAAGAGCACCTTCAAGTGAATCCAGCCAAGAAAATCAACACTGGTGTAACAGGGACAGTAGTATATTGGGTAGTTTTCTTCTGTGGGCAGTAGTGGTTGCAGATTAATGCCAAAAGTACTGGAAGCCTAGCTGGTTACATAAAGGTGGATTTCTGAGACATGCATGAAAACATTTTAACATCTTACAGAACACTGAAAAGATCTGACTTTGCTATCCAAATTCTGAGAACCTCTTGTGTCAAGGTACCCTATCAGAGAAGTAACAGTGAATTTGTTTGCTTCTTGCAAATTACTTGCAGTCATGACATCTAACTATGTGCTCACAGGGAAATGCAGACTAGATTCACACAATTGTGTATATTAGAATGTATTTTATACTAAGATTTCAGATAGCAGATACATGAGTATTATTCTTGAAACAACTGACTTCACAGCACCAGGAAGATTTTTTTTCATTTTTATTTGCCCTACCATATAGATTTATTGCTCTAAATTTAACCAGTTTACATCCTGGTTCCACTTCCGGGGAACCTGCTTATGAAGAAAAAAAATGTCACCAAACAATAGTTACTCTGTAACTATTGTTCTGTGCATTTCTCTGTGTGTGCAATAAATGTGCTTCTGTGTGAGGTAGCTTATTCCATTTGGAAAGCTGGTTGCATTGCACCCAGTGTGTTTTAAGGAGATCTCCAAAGAGGCTTAATGCATAGCAGTTTGCATGCTGTAAATCTAAATCTCACTTAGTGCATACTTACTCCACGTATAAAGGCCACAGTAGAGCCACAACTGATGTAAGAAGGTCAAATCTCTGTTGAAAATCATTAGACATTCATCATTATGATGTGAGCCATTATTTATAGCATAATGAATATTAGCTGAAAATCATTTGAATAGCACTTTACGTATTAACATATTTAAAGCTGTCTGTGCTCAGTGCTACCATAATCTTGGGGTATAGCTCTGCTATATATGTCTTGCTTGCATATGAGGAATATATAGGCAGAATAAGAATGTTCCAAAAGGCTGTGTACTTTATGTGTAAGAATAAACACACACCTTCATTACCAAGGATATTTTATAGTATGGAATCCAGAAAAGACTGATATATAATGCATCAATTTATGTTCCTTAATTTAGCTGGTCAAGTTGCATGGAAATTTGTAGGTTTGCTATAAAATGATATAGCTAAGGAGTTATGAAATAGTAGGTCACCAAAGAAACCATCCTTTGTGCGTCTGAATGTGTCCTGAATGTGGATCTTTTGAGATATGTAGTTCAGTCACTGATTTGACATTTGTAACATGTTGTTGTGACTAATAAAATCAGTGTATTTCGTTTTCTGAGAGCCAGTTCATTACCTGCAAGTTGCAGCAGTGCAATTACACTAGCTCTGGGCATATGGATTTTTGCTTGATGATTCATTCTTACCAGTAAAAGTTCTTATGCAGACATAATTATATCAGTTTGCCAATTCCTACAACTTTAAAGATTTTCCACTTCTCACAGGAGAATATTTTTCAGAAATGGTTGTGGCCCTAGAAGTATCCTTTCTTTTCTGATTTGCAGAAGTAGGAATGAATTGCCTGAGAGCAAGTTAACAGGGATAAAATTATCACTTTTTGCCTTTGGGAAAAATGCATATAAACTTTAGGCCTCCAAACTTAAGCTCTCACTGTAAAAATAAGCTTCACAAATGCAAAGAGCAAAAAGGAATATGGCCTCTGGCTGCACATGGCTACTGCCCTTGTTTGTATACTGACCACCACAAGTTCAAAGGACCAAGGATTTTTAGCTAGGTTAGGAGACATTTGGGACAAATCTGTCTGTCTGGGACAGAGTTCCTTTCTGAACTATGGCAAGTAAGACAATGTACATTAACAGCTAGCAGAAGCTGTCTAGATATTTTCTGGAGGATTAATGAAATATAAAAAACAAAGATGCTCTGTAATTTCCTTTTTGAAATGTCAGGCTGGATATTTGAATTTCTCAGAGACAAGAATTCTATAGTCTCCAAAAGAGAAATTTTATGTTTTGGTTAATATGTGAGGTCCTGTCAAGGAATATAATCAGTCCTAGGAAGAACCTACATGTCACTTAGACATGGAGAATCATCTTTGCATTTTATAAATCCAGACAATTTCAGAATTCTGAGTTGTACTGAAGAAATTCTTGATGGATAGTTCAGAGAAATAAATGAAATTGTAACACAATCAAATCATAACCCTCTGCATCCGGTGTTTTACTGCATATTCAGCATACCTTATTCTCCACTTTCTGATGTATGTGAGCAGCTATATAGTATAAATCATAATTTTACTGATCTTAATGAACCCTCACCAGATAGCTTCCTTTGTTTTAACTATACCAGTATAGCACAACTCTAACTTAATCCCACTGGATAATTGAACTGAAGACAGCTTTTAAAAAGATAAAGGGAGGTGGATTTTAATATGATGGGATGATGGGAGAATTCTGCAAAACAAGGAGCTAGCACTCAGGATGCAAAAGTTTGCTTTGTATCTTATTTTTTACTGAGGAATTTAGCAATAAAAAGAATGCTTTTTTCTTTCCTCCAACCCCCATTTTCTTCCTAAATTATGTAGTTTATTTTATGTGTCTTTTCTTTGTTCAGAAAAAAGGCTTTTGCCTTTTGCCTACATGCTTGATTTTCAGTGCCATATGTCAAAATTATAGTCAACTTCTGATTTTGCTGCCTATTCAGTACACAAAAGAAATACAGCAATTATTTCAAATGCAGGGTTTGTGGATTTATTTTTTTTAATTTCCATTTTAAAACCTTTTACTCCAAGTCCAAGACTTCCAAATTTGGCAACACACCTTATTTTTTGATGTCTTGCAATTAAATCATTCTGATTTCATATTGTTGCAAAGTCAGCCAGTTGGAGAAGATATATAAGAGCCCTGATTTGTCTTTCTGAACCTATTTTTCACAGTTGCAAAGTCCTGGTCAAATAAATTAAATTACTGCAGCAATATGTAACTAATTTTATGTAAATTAAGGTGTTAATGTTCTGAACCACATTCCTGAGAATGGCCTGTTTTCTATTGCAGCTTTTCTTAAGTAATGCCACAATGAAAATCTAAAAATTAATTTCTACAAGACAAAGTGTTGCTCTTTGACCTCTAAAAGAATGAAATTTTTAGGTAGTCTTAATAGTCAGCTGACACTTCTCAGTAGCTCACCTAAATAAATCAACACCCCTGCCTGCATGCCAACAGAATGGGCTAACGTGAATTCAGTTTTTAAGCATCAGATGATCTACGTGAGTTTTAGTCATATTGCTAGGTACATAATTATTGCAATGTTTTGACCTCTGTTTGTGGCAGTCCCCTAACATAAGCAAAACTGGTGCTTTAGGTTATCAAAAAATACAGGATTAACAGAATGAAAATAAGCATAATTAGAAGCCTTAGGAATACGAAGTCAGAAACGGTGTTATTATTTGACTAGGAAAGTTCAAGTGACAAATATATTCAGACAGACATAAGAGAAGCAAATGTGAAAAAAGGTAGCCAAGGCCTCAATTTCTAACCATTAGTTTCCTCACCTTATCGTCACATCAGATCAGACTGGAAGAAACCGTGATTATTATTTTTTCTAATTGTTCTTGCAGAAAGGTCCAGATTGGTCCTACATTAATTTGTTTGAGACATAAATCATCCTCTGCAGTATTAAAATAAACTGGGTCATCTTCTTCAAACATTGGAGGAAAAATTATATTGGCTTAAAGAAACACAGCCTCTACTGCTACAACTTTTCTGCATATACCTGCGTTTTACACAAGCAGAATATTCTATAGAAGGTAATTTTTCCAATGCACTCCATCATTTTAATGCACACCCTTGCATCATCACTGCAAAGGATGATAAGAATCATTTGTGCTTTGTATTTCTGAAAATCCATTTTTCAATTAATTTTTCCTACCACAGTTATTTCACCTAGACAGGACTTGTTCATCCACTTGCCAAATCTGTGAAAGTTTAGTCACTGGCCTCAGTGAAAAAGCTGGTGGTTTTGCATAGCCACATGCCTCTGAGAATCTCACAGTATTATACAGCAAATGTTACTAATTCTAGTAATAATTCTGAGACTAATTTATGACAATCTTACTTTTTTTTAAGTAAACAATACAAATATTAAAAACTTAATATCCAAACTGCGAATACAAACAATCTTGGAGGATTAAACAAAAGGAAACAAATTTTAGAAGACCAGTTTATTTTTGGATATATGTGATTAATAATATTATTTGTATTTAGAGCTTTGTTTAAAAATTAAAAAAAAAAAAAGTGTAGTTTACTAATTTTCCATAGTTTGCAGATATTTATGGTAATATATTTGGGCTTGCCTGAATTCCTAATTATCTGTAACTCCTTTTCATCCAGCATGATTTCAAAAAAGAGGTCTTAAATTTTCCTAAACCATCCACTTCATGACACTGGCTGAAACTTAAGAGTGACTTAAGTCAATATATTCTAACAGCAACAGTTATGTATCTGAGCCATACAGGTTAATGAGTTACTACTATGCATCAGCTGAGCCACGGTGGCTGTTTATTCATTCTGTTTGTGTCAAACACAAGGTAATACACATTAGGTTAAATTTTAATAAAAGAAGATTATGCTAATGATCTTTACTTTGAATTTGCTAAGGGCTAAGAGCTCACATACTATCTGTTGAAGCAATGGTAACTCAATCAAGTGGCTGAGTCCTAAACAACAGAGATTAAAATATAATCCAGTCCCCTTGATTTCTGTTTCCCTGTTGTAATTACTTAACAAAATTCAGATTCATAAATTTCAAGGCAAAATTTATTTGTGCAAACAAGTGTGTTGTCAGAAAGGTGAGTAGCAGTGAGCTTCATTCAATCTCTAAATACAGTGAATAATTGCTATCTCTGCATCCTAAATTATTTCTTTAGAAATCAAGACCTGGGCTTTCATCCACCTTCACATGTGTCTAGACTTTAAATAATAAAAAACTTCTGAAAGCCAGAGCAATTGAAAGTTGTTTATACAAGCCACTGGAAGGAAGGCAGAATTTGTTGAAAAGTGATGTGTGGAAAGGAGTGGCTGGAAAGGCAAAAGTAAAATAAACTAGAGAGTAGTCCTGAATAAAAGTTTCCCTTTGAAAGCTATCAGCAGTCATTCTGAGAAACAGAAGATAAATGGACTAAATCTAGCCCAGAACTGGTAAGAATTCTGTGGGAAAAATACCCTTCTCACCAGCATGGAAGCTTATACATCCTTCAACAGGGAGGAATGAGAAGGGTTCACAAATTCATATTTATTTCTGGAAAAGTTAAAACATTTTCAAAGAAAATTTCTTGATCTGAAAAACTGCAAAAGTTGTTGACTTTGGCTTTAGCTAGCATATTCTCTATTGCCTGATTTCATTTGAAATATCATTATTTCTTTGGTCTACTTTTGAGGAAAATATTTCTATATATCAAAAGTCTGACAAAGTCCATTATTAGATTTCAAGTTCACCTCATTTATGCATACTCTTTTAAAAGTCAAGGATCCAGCATAACCATTACTAAGTTAGCATTCCAAACCTTTGATTTAAGCACATTATTATCAAGAGTCACAATCAAATTAACTTTAAAAATAAAGCTTCATCTCTTGGTTTCTGATTCAATAGATTTCTGGTGCAGCTGAAGACATGTAGAGCCTTTCATGGAATCACAAAATGGCTAAGGTTGGAAGGGACTTCTGAAGGTTGTTTGCTCTAACCCTTTTATGCTCAAGCAAGGCTACCTAGCACCAGGAGCTGGATCCTCTTTGCACTCCTCCTTCAGCTACTGATAGGCATTTATAAGATCCTCCCTGAGCCTTCTCTTCTCCAAGTCAAACAACCCCAGCTGTCTCAGCCTTTCCTCAGATGAGAGATGTTCCAGTCCCTTAATTATCTTAGTGGCCCATAGCTGTACTCCATCCAGTAGCTCCATATTTCTCTTATACTCAGGAGCCCAGAACTGGACACAGCCACCCAGGTGTGCCCTCCTCAGTGTTGAGTAAAAGGGAAGGATCACCTCCTTCATTCTGCTGGCAATGCTTCTCCTAATGCAGCCCAGGACACTGTTGACCTTCTCTGCAAGTGCTTGTTGCTGGCTCATGTTCAACTCACTGTCCACCAGAGCCCCAAAGATCCATTCTTGCAAAGTTGCTTTTAAAGAGTTTGCCCCTCCTATCTACTGGTGCTTGGGCTTATTTTTCTCCAGGTGCAGGACTTTGCACTTTGCTTTGTTGAAGTGCATGAGGCTGCTGTCAGCCTATTTCTCCAGCCTGTCAAGATCCCTCTGGATAGTAGTACAACCCCCCTTCTCTTACTAGCATGGCAAATATTCCACCAGATCATTTTCCTAACCTGGGATTTCTTACAAGTACTTTTTCCTGCAGCCCACTCTCAGTTTCTGCCTGAAGGGAAGCTCAGTGTAGGAAAGGGTGCTCTTGAAACCAAGATTCTCCAAGGGCCAATTCATGCTTTGACACCATGTAATATATGTGTAGTCACACAGTACAATAAATGCAGTACAAAGTAATAATGTTGAAAATCAGTTTTTCATCTAGTGTGAACTAATGTCCCTTTTGGACCAGGTATTTAGGAAGAATTCAGTATTAGGTATTCAAAAACACCTTTTGAACAAGGTATTTTTTTGAAACACAGTTTAGGAGGACTAGTGCAGCAACCCATTGGGTTTTTTTAGGTGATAATGCAGAAATGCAGTTTATTGTAGAAGGTAAAATCCTGACAGCTGAGGAATTCAATAACTATTGGACTTTGCACAGCAAGTTTCAGATGAAAATACATATGCTTCAGCATTCTCATTCAGTATGTCCCTTCTCCATAGTGACTTATTATTATTACAATTTAACGTATTGGCACCTAACTGGCAGAGTCAGGTTACACTCCAGTGTGCTAAACAAACACAATAAATGACATGACAGTGTCTGCCACAGTACATGGACTTCACCCTGACAGGGCTAGATCTAGTGAAGGAAAAAGCAATGATCTATTCTGACAAGATTCTGAAGGTATCTAAAACAGATGGAAAAATGTAAACTCAGGATTGTCCTTCTTAGCCACCTTGCATCAACATGAGGCAGTTTATTTCATGCAGATTGCTGTACAGAGCCAGACTAATACTACAAATTTCCATACCAAACTCTCATGGATGAGTTTGTAGATTTACATACTATGAGACAATGCAAACACTTATTCTTGGTGCATTTGACTTGCCTGGTTTATTCTTTTAGCGGCACTTCCTGAAGTTCATAGTTAAGCTCTCTGTGTTTTCCAGTTTCAGTCTGTCTGACAAGCAGATGTGACCTGGTCATGCCAAACTTTTGGTTGCTTTTGGAAAACAGATAAAGGAATTATGGCTCCAGAAACCAAAGGCCGCCCTCTAGTTTGGAAGCAGATAGTCCTTTTCTGGTCTGCTGAAAAAATAATCGCATTTCAGATTGCCGTAGACTTTAAGATGTGATTTCTACTATATAGAAAGAAAATTGAAAATTAACTGCTGTAAAACCACCTTTAATTAGTATGCATATGGGTGGCACTTCTTAGAGACACACTATGCACAAGGATGTTCCCTCCTTTGATTGATACACATGGACTAAAATCCAGTCTGATACCAGTATACAAGACTTGCTCTGAATTTCTTTATATTTTCTTGTTCACATTCTGCATAAAGTATCCAGCTGGTCATGGGCAGACTTCATAGCCTTAAAATGTGGGATTTGATTTATAACTTACTGAACATGTAAAGCACTACTATAACTATTTGTTAACCTTAGGGAAAATATGTCTTTATGTCGCCATACTGATGCATTTAGTAAGTAAATACTGCATAACATAACATTACATAACATAATGTTATTTGAATTAGTGTTATATAAGACCAAGAATCCTTAATAAATTTTAAAAATTGGCCTGCTTTGATGCTGAAACAAAGAATTGTTATTATGAACAAGCCCATAACACCTGCATTTTTCACTGAAAAAAAACCCCAACTTTTTGCATAATCAATTCTCTAGATTCTGCTATTCAGTGAAGTACACTTCCATGCAGAGAACTGCAAGATGGAGATTTTAGTAGGAAACTAAGTTAGTTTATTACAACAGTTCATTTAGAAAAGAAAGGTTTATGAAAAACATAGTAAAACTGTGTCTGAGCACTTTATCTTTCAAAGCAATGAAACTACAGAACAGCATACTGTTCTGTGTTTACTGGGATTCTGGATATGGTGACAGATATCAGTGTAAAAATATACATCAGTCTTGTAATTTATGTCAGTCTTGAGAGGGGGTGTGCACACTTATATTCTTACCGATCTAGATACAGCTCTATGAAAATGAAACCAGGTTCTGCTCCACAGTTCTTGAGCAAGACATCCTTCCCCAGTGAAAACAACACAATACACTCATAATTGTTCATAGTATTTACAGTGGGTTATAAATCTTAAACTTTGTGCAGACCTAAAATGTCACCAATATTACTAAATGCAAAGTTAAACTTGCTTTCACAAATGAGAAATGCCTTTAAAGTAGCAGTAGTGGAATTCATCCCACCAGATGAATTTCTTTTATATGACTGCAAAATGAATCTGTTTTTTTTAAACGGGTGAAGAGAAGGGACAGTCAGCCTGAGATTTACACCTGATTTGTGTTATAGTAATCTTTGAAATTAAGAAGTGTATCCTTGCATTTCATTAAATTCTGGCTAATGAGATAACTGTCTTCCCAAGGAGGGAGTGATGAAGTACTCATGCCATAAAGCATAAATTAATGCTGCAAGGTTAAACACTGGAACTAACTCATGTTTCAACAAAAGCCCCTACCAGCAGTTAAATTAACTGACATAAATACCATAAAATCTGTCTTTATTTTAGTCTCAGATGATGCTTCTTTTTACACCCCTGCTTTCAGTTTGTATAACTCATTTTTGCACATTATTGCATGCATCATTTGCCATTTAAAGAATCAGCTACAACTGAAAAAAATTTAAGGAATCAAATACTCAGGGAAAAGAACCAGTAGGTATGAGGAATATCCCTATCATACTGTATTTTGGTAGTACTCTTTAAAGAGAATACCACAATCGACAACCACAGTTCAAAGAACCATTTAATTATGTTGAAAATAGATGAAAGAAATCTACTTTTTCAGCTTTTTGATAGACATTTTGAAAAAAATACTAAAGAAAACCTGTGGTGATAATAGGTTTGATATATATTCTGGCAAAAAATTATATCACATTAATGAGGTGGCTTAAAGGGCTCATGCATTTTGTAGGAGGCATTTCAATGTATTAGTATAATTAGCGGTGATGAGAAAACTGTTTGGAACTGAATTACCTCTCATGAGTTCATTTGAGCTATATGAAATTACACCATGCAAGAAGGAAAATTATGGAGCCATCCAGAGAGTTCATGCCTGATTTGATCATAGCCACTAATTGGATGATCATTTTCGTAAAGCTTTTCAAATGGTTGACAGTTTCTGCCTCTCATTTTTTTAATGGACTAGCTCTTTATTTCTTGCACTAAGCAACCAAACATACATTTGTTCAAGATTTTGGTGTTTCTACAGGGGCCTACAGGTGTAATTGTCACAATCCGAGCAACCTTTGTCCCCTAATTAGCTGCTTTTGGGGGACCCCTGATGAGAGCTGCTATTCTTGTTAACAATCTTAGAGAATACCTGATGAGTAAGACTCTCCAAAGCCTGATGCATGTCAGCAGACACCATATGACAGCAATTTAATGAAGTTTAAAAGTGACCTGATTCCAATGGCTGGAGAAGCATCTGTGTTGTATAGCTTTTGATTTCTGTTGGTCTATTTCATTTTAACATGTATTGGGTGTTCTGGAGAAGGATATGAGAAAGGTGAAGGATACAGGAGGAAAGCTTATTAATGGAAATACTTTATGAGCTCTCTTTCTGTCCTTCCTACTATCCAGTAATGCTGAGCAAATTGAAATGGTGCTAACCTACTTCATATATTTTAAATTAATGCCTAATATGTAAAATACTTGATTTGGGAGTTGTTAAGCATTTAACTCAGATCTATTTTACTGGATTCTTACTAATACCTTTAGTAGGTTTTCTGCCACAATTTTATATGCTTTATTATTATCCTTTCGCTTTATTTAATACAAATATTTTGCAATAAGATTTAGACTTAGTAAATTATTACTTAAAAAAAGTTATTTCCACAGATAACTTATCTGGGTTGCAAAGTCAAGAAGGAAAAAAAAACAAAAAGAGGGCCTTTCCAGTTTCTTAAAAGAAAAACAGAACAATAAGCTTAGAAATACTTTACCTTAGTAATGATGCATAATTTTATGTGGATAACCCTCTGAAGTACACAAGTTCATGTATAGTATTTGTATGTACTGTTCTTGGAAATTTTTTGCAGCCTCTTGTGGGAAGAGAAACTCTTCCTTACTTTCTCTATTTACTAAAAAATTCATAAGCCTTCTAGCAATCACTTATGGATAAAACATTAGCACATATTAAATGCTATTTTTAGATAAATATAGAATTAAGCAAAAATGTTATCATCACACACTGTATTTTCATATACCTCTCATGTTCTATCAGACCTTATAGCAAGAGATGCAAAATGTTATTTTATACTTCTAAACTTCATTCATTGAATTTTCAACTTACATTCATTGAATTTTCCTGTGAGGAAGAGATGTCTTCACAAGAAAAACCTGAAGTCTCAAAAAATTCCTAGAAAAACAGTGGTTCATAAATATCTCTATATTGAGTCACAGTTTGAAATACATTGTTTACAAGAATTTTAGTAAAATTAGGTTAGCTAGTTACAGGTTGTAATCATACAAACTGTAGAAGAGATTTACCACTGATTCAACACATGGAAGAATATATGTGTTCAGAAGTGGGTTTAAAGAATGTCTACACTATGCTAGTGCTCGTAAAGTAAGTAGAACAGCTGGTAATGCAAGGGCCTTAGTCTATGTTGTTCCTCCCTCTAACTCAGTGGAGGATTGTTCTAGCAATGCACACTATAATCTTTTGGCCACTTCAATGTTGATTGTAACACGGAAGACAAATGCAGCATGTGCTTTTACGCCCCATAATAATTAATACAGGGAATTCACAGAATTTAGAATTATGGAAAAGTACTGAGACCAGTCAGGTCAAATGCAGTATAGAGTCCCCATTTCAAAAGGAAATCATACTCTTAAAGAATACATGTCAAAGTTTATAATATCACAAGAATATTATTCATTCAAGTAAGTTTCTACAGGTTCTTATCAATGTAAAGCAAAATTATTGTTAATGATAAAAGATTATTTTTTTAACTTCAACCTCATAGTAAGGTTGGCAATTTTTATCTATTATGTGTCAACTAATCAAATAATATTAATATCATGGAGTATTATAGAAACTTAGCAACATGATACAATTGCTCAAAAAAAGCCACTAAGAGATTATTTCCATTTCACAGACAACCTCTCATATACATTCATACAGCTACTTCACTGCAGTTCAGTCAGGTTAATTTTTCACACGCAAGAATCATGGGTTTTTGCACATGAAACTGATAGTTTTTGTTGAGGAAACTTTCAGTTATCTGAGGGTATGGAACAGCATTGCTTTGCAGATTCTCTGTGTAAGAAAAAAAAAATCAGATAAATCAAACAGAATGTTGAAGTAAGGTTTTCCTAATGGGAGAGGTTTACATGCTAAGAAAAGCAAATGAAAGCTCTATGACAGAAGTTTATTTCATTAAGATATTAAAGCTAGAAGGCCTCAGTTTGACCATAACTCTATCAGTACAAACTCAGTTCTGTAAGTTATATTACTTTGCCTTTTATGATTGTAATATAAGAATTCTGCAAAGATATTTCTGCTCATCATTCTCATTCTGAATGTCTCAAGTACTGTGTGGAAGAAGCTGCCATTGTTTTATGTATGTAACCCTGGCTGTTTATTCTTATAGAGAAAACATACCATACTAATAAAGATAATAATTAGAGTAGCAATGAGACAGAATGAGGATTACAAAAGCAGCAGGACCAGACACTAAAGCTTCAGAACCTTGTTATTAACCTCCTTTCTAAGAAATGGCTTGATATATCAAACTGTAAAAGGCATGTGGAAATCAAAGTTATAGAAGGTT
>JAOEHX010063450.1:0-12496 GCA_025448015.1 Bolborhynchus lineola | reverse complement strand
TTTCATAATAAATGTCCATGTTCTACCAGGGTAAATTCCTTGTAAAAGCAAGGCCATGAAACAGCACCTGTTTCCATTCTGGGTTCCTACATATAATCTTCATTAGAAGCCAGGATATATGAATTAGTGCCTTATTGTCCAAGAGACTTAAGCAAGAGTACTTTCTTGAGACCCTAGGCAGCTTGGATTTGATCTTTGTATTTAAACAGGCTCTCATCCAGCTAGCAGGTATCTGTCCATCCAGGAGAAATCTATTCTGTGGCCATGACCACTAAACAAACAAACTAAAAAACCACCACAAACCACCCACAACCATGGGCTGGTTTTAAAACCAGCTTTAATTCTGCTTTTGCCTCTGTCCTTGCACTGGTGCTCACAGATTTCAATAAAGAAATCTCAGCTTCATCACCCACAGAACTGATATAAGACTCCTTCAGAAGACAACGTGGATAGTTAGACCATGAAACACTCTGCAACTTGTTTAAAGAGCTTGGTGAATTCCAACTCCTTCTTTGTTACCTGCAAAGTAGCAGCATCTCTTCCATTTTTGGTTTCACTTCCTGGAATCTGTGCTTTTACACTTGCCATTTTCTTTTGGGAAAACATCAGAAAACCTCCTTCTCTTTGCACTGAGTTTTGGTGCTTGGCTCGCCACTTTTTAATGGCTTTGAACTGCTGGCTAGCTTGGTGAGACTCCATCCTTGCTAAAGCTTCATCCAGATGCTTTGTCTTCAGGATTACCTGTAAGAAAGTAACCTGTATGATTATCTGAAAGACAAACACCATTCAGAGTGAATACTACAGAGCTCTGTATCATCATTATTCTTGTCTCAATGCTCACTGTAGCGGAAAAGGCAAAGCAAACTGAAGTTACTCAAACCTGACAGACTGAAGAGTAAAGTCACAGAATCATAGACTATTTAGGGTTGGAAAGCACCTTAAGATCATCTAGTTCTAACCCCAATGCCATGGGCAGGGATGCTTCATACGAGACCACGTCACCCAAGACTCTGTCCAACCTGGCCTTGAACACTGCCAGGGATGGAGCATTCACAGCTTCTTTGGGCAACCTGTGCCAGGGCCTCATCACTCCTACAGTAAAAAACTTCTTCCTTATTATCTAAGTCATCTGTGTTGAATCCAAGTGCAGAGTTAGAACAGGGAAAGAAACAGCTATGCCAGATGTTAACTGTGCATCTCAGTCTTCCCCTTCACCCCATAAGCATACTTCAGATGTTCTACCTCATAATTTTCTGCAATGAAAGGAAACTGCTTGGGTTGTAAGAACTGAGTTTTAGGGATATCAAGCCCATCTTCTCCATATAGAAACTGCACCACACTGCCATCACTATCTCGCACAGTCAGGTCATACTGAACAACCAGTCCTTCCAAATGCTTTATGATACACCTGTCCCAGAAGAAAACAGAAAAGAGCATTACAAATTAAATCCCTGTTATGAAGATACAAAGCAACAAGGATGATATAACTGTAACGTGAAAAATACTGTTTTCAGTAAGATATTAAGTGCACTGATGAGGAATTCTGGAAGCCAAAAATCACATAGACACAACACAGAGGTGAGAAGTGCAATGATATTGCAAAGCTTTCTGCATGTTGCTTCCTGCAGTTTCCTTGGACCGAAGTGAATTAAAATATAATAGCAAATTACTCTCTATCTCTGCTGTCACTTTTGAACAGTTGTCTGAAAGAAGGGGGCATCCCTCCTATAGGATCCACCACTACCCTCTGAAAGAAGTGAAACCTTCCATCTTCTTGTGGCCAAGACAAAGCAGAGTCGCCTGGAATTTGTACATTTTTAGCTGTACCAGGAAAAAGATTTCTCCAAAAGGAATAGTTGCTGCTGCTATGTTCCAAAGGTAAGTTAGAGATGATGAAGTTCCCCTTGATCTAGTCCTCTAGCAGGTCAGCCTGTCCTGGGTTCAGCATTAAGCCACTAAGTTCAACAAAACCCCTATCAACCAACCAACAGGACCTTTTAAAGGCTCAAATCTGAAAGCAAACCTCTTACCTTTGTAGGTACCCAGAGCGGCTGGTTTTGACAGCTGTATCCACAAGTCCTTCCCTGCCAGCCATGCAGTGAAAGAAGAATTCCTAAACAGAAGCACAATCCTATCAGCATCCTGCTCAGAAGCACACCAAGACTGGCAATTTATGCTCTTTCTCAAAAGCTATATATGAAAGTAGGGTGAACAAACTCAATTTATTTATAATTGCAGACACTCTCAATTAAAACACCAAGATTTAAGTAACTTTCAGTATAAGCAGCTGCAGTATAAAACTCACAGAAGGTTTGATGCCAGTAAGAAACCTGCCAGTCACAAATCCTCCTGAGCTAGGGGAAAAATCATAAGGCTGGAAACATGGCAGGGATTTGCCAGATGCCATCAGTGGGGGTCTTCGACCTTCCAATTCAATCTGGCCCAGCAAGCAAGAAATCTGAATGTGGAGAGGAAAAAACGAAACATCACTTTTCCATCCAGGTTTTTGCTCACTGAAGCTCAACAACTGCTCTTGAAAAACACAGTAAGAAGCATTAAATTGTTTCCTAAATGTTTTTTAACTAAACGTTGACATGTTCATTCAATGCTCTTGCTACTGCTGGGCACAAAACACATGCAGCTCTCATCCGGTAGTTTTAATTATTTCAACTCCTTGACTCATCTTCAGTATTTCTATTCTCATTCTGTATGTTCATTTTAATACAGAGAGATATGAAACTGGAAATAACAGATATTTTTTAGGTCCCTACATTCCCCTCGCCACATTTCTGCAGCAGTGTACTAAAAACAGAACAGAAAAAACCCAAACCAAACCCCTCTCTTAAGCTTTGGTCATTCTCTCTCAGAGACAGATTTTTAGATGGCCCTTCTATAGAGTGTTTCTTGTTTGGGGTCTGTGTTGCAGAAAGAAAAATGAAAAAGCACCCTTGCCATTTCTAACAAAATCAAAGCAGGATTTAGCTTCTATTCAGTAGTGGGAGAAGGAGACAGAGGGTCACTTTCCAGCAGAGGTCAGGAAAAGTTCTTTCTCCTGTAGTGGGTTTGTTTGTACAACCTACAGCATTTCTTCTAAAAAGGCCTGCTGTTGCTATAAATCCCAGTGTACTGAGAACTACCTCCAAAACAGAAGGTTCTAATAAACACTGACTTTCCTCCATCACCCACTGAAGTCTTTATTACATTCTTGTAGTGTTTTTCCATGCCAAAAGCCTGTATTCCCAAAGCCCAGAATAAAAATTCTGCTTTGGCATAAAGATATCCACACAAGAGCTTCTCAATAGCTTATATTCTAGGACAAATCACATCAACAAATACAGCTGCTAAGTGCTGTCATTACCTGCATTGTATTTACAGTGGATCCTTTGGCTCCTGACTGTACCATCAACTGCAAATTGTTCTCTGGAAATCTCCTGTGCAGACCAAGGGGCATACAAACCTAAAGAGTTGTGGTGGGGTGAAGGAAACAAAACCAAACCATTACTAATAAAGTAAGAAATCAAAGCAATTCCTGTTGAAGGCTTTAAAAAAGTGAAACAATGAATAATCACAACCATTCCTATTGATAAGTTTAAAAGTGTCTTGAATATCAAACCCTCTTCTCATTCAGGGAGGAGAAGGTGGAGATGGTGAGGTAGTATGTGAAGCCTTGTGCTGTGGACAGATGGAAATCTTCAGCCTCCACAAGAGTCAGGCACCCCTCATGGATGTTACAGTAGCTTAATAAGCCTCAAAACAAGATTGGTGTACACAGACACCTTGATGCCGACCTTGTTAATTTCATTGTTGTAATTGTTTACTTGCTCCTTGAATTTCAGATCAACCATGTTAAAATCCCTCTGGTCTTTGCAGAGATGGGCATCCTGCCACTTCCCTTGGATCTCCTCACTTGATGCTGTTTCTGGCAAATTAAGAGCAGCTCGAACAGCCTGGAAGAAAAATTGGGGGGAGAGGGGGTTAGGTGCTAGCAGGAGTGATTAAAGAGGGCAGAATTTCAAACAGCTTTAATTATAGAGGAAAAGAACATTGTGCAAGACACTCACTTCAGTGCCACACCGGCTTGACTTCTCAATGATTTTGCGTCTTTTGTGGTCTGCTGCAGGTTTAACCAAAATATCTTCAATCCCTGTTAAGGAAGACAGAAAGAGCACATAATGATGTAAGCTGAAAAAGAACTGAGGGAGGAAGCACACTTGGTGGATTTGGAAAGCAAAGAGCTGGAAAAGAAAGTCGCAAGTAAAGCTACACTAATTGTTAAACTGCAGTTTGAGAAGGAAAACAAAAATTGGTGGCTTTTTGAGGGAGAAGGCGCAGGCTATCAAAAATCCATGCAACATCAACTAAGCTTAGCATTAAGGGTGCAAACTCAACTCCTTAACTTAAGTCTTAACTTCAACAGCATCTATAAAATCTTAATCAGTGCACTTGGACAGATGTGTTCCAGGTTAAACTTATCAAACTGGTTTTCCTCTTCCATCCACTTCAAGCTTCCTATTAGATGTCATTTCCTAGCTTTTTTAAAAGGGTAAACTAAAATTACAGGCCCTTATGATGACAGAGCCAGGAGCACAACAGTTTCGAACAAATGAAAGGTTGGAAGCCCAACTCCTGTGAGCTATTTGTAAGGGAGGCTAGCAAAAGTCACTAAAATGGTCACTAAAATGGTGGGAGCATGTGATGGATGAAGCTGAAAGATATGTTTGTCCTTCCAAGATATGAGGAAATAAAAATTTCTTCAACAGGAAAAGAAATGTTGACAATGCACATGATCAAATCCTGGCACAGAGATGCAGGGAGGTTGTACAGTCACTGCCTCTGGAGATACAATTTGGGTGGACACAGCCCTGTACAAGCTCCTCTGGCAGCACTTGCTTTGCACAGGGAGCTGTGTTAGATCACCTCCAGCGGCTCCTCCCAGATTAAGTGTACAGCAGTTGCAGGAGGACAAGTGGGAGACACTACTAGTGAGCTACATGCACCTTTGCAAGGCAAAGGAGTATATGGTCCTGTTGCATGCTCCTCTTCTCTTCACTCTTTCTGCCCATCCCTGCTCTCCTTTTCCTATTACAACCTTGTCTCTTTTACTTCATCGTCTGCTGAACCTTATTCATCTCATCCCAAAGTCTCATTTTACTAAGTCTTGAATCATCTTCACCAAATCCCACACCCTGGCTCCAGTCCCACTTCTCTCTTCCTGATGTTTTAACTAGCAAGTGATCCCAGGCTCACTCCTAAGTAGTTTTTGCACCCTGGCTCTCAAGACATATTTTATGTGTCTTACAGTCAATTAATCACCTTCTTCATGTCAAATGATCTCCTTCCCTTTCCCTTGGCTAACAGCAGTCTGTTGGTTCCTCACTACTGCTGTCTACCAGTTGACTGTGTCTGAGTAACTCTAAAGTGATCATAACTCTAAATGATCAAAAGCCACTTTTATATGTCAGGAGCTGCTGCGCTACAACACTACTGAGTTAGTCCTTGTATTACTCACCCATTGTAAATCCTCTGTACAGCTGCAGATAAGCACTAAAGAGGCGTCCTAGACATGTTAGCACTTTCCCACTAGTTTCACCCCCATAGACTTCATAGCAACAGTGAACCAGGCCATAGGCAGAGCTGCCAAAGTGAGCTTTGTCCAAGACTCCACATAGCAATTCTCCTTTTCTGATAATAACCTGAAAAATAAACCACAGCTATTCAGGAAACCAGGAATTTCGATCTTTTTGTGACATCTACGGGTTTTTCTGTGTATTCTACATTAACATAGGTTTAAGCTGAAGAAGCCCATATGCTGGCGAACAGTTAAATAAGGTCAGGTTATCTGTACTCCCAGAATTGACAGCAGAAATAAGACTTCTAACACCATCTGTATTTTTCCACTTATAAAGTCAAACAATGAAGACACATGGGTCTAACAAACCCAGATGGAATCTGTATCAGCCAGGCTCAGAGGAGTTCATCCTGACCCCCCACACCTACCCTCTAACCACCACCTTCTGGCAGGAATTGTTGCTGAACATCTGCTTTTAACCCTCCTCCCTTTCCATTCCTCCACTGTACATACAATTTTATCACAGTACAGCCCAAGCTCCAGAGTTGCTGTCCCTGCATACCTGAGACTCGCACATCAAGTCAAGATTCAGACATGTGTTTGCAGGTCCCTTTACCCAGGCTCTTCCATCAATCTTGGCTTTCCCAGTCAAATTCAGTGGGATGTGGTTTTCTGGGATGATGTTTATTAACAATGTAGAAACAACCTATAAAGAAGCAGAAAGAGTGGCAGGAACTATTTGTTGCCTATATTCCCTTCTCAATGTAAAGAATCTGACATAGCAACGTCCTATACATACTTTCTCCCTTGACAGCAAAGCTTTGAAAGCTTAGTATCTGAATTTATAGGGCAGGAATATCCTCTTCCTACTCTCATGTCTGAAAGAACAATGACCTGAGACATAATTATTCAAAAATATAATACTTGCACTGAATGTTAAAATCTCTTTAATAGTAGAAAATGGAGCACTCACTTCCCAGATATTACATCAACATAATGATGACCTCAACCCAAAAGTCAAATGCCACAATATTCACCTACAGCCTTTAAGCTCAGAGATTTAAATGCATTGATTGGCCTAGTTTACTCTGACCAATAAATTTCTTCTCTGCTTCCATGCCTGTAAATAGCAGCATTATGCTTTTATCTGCAACACTGCAGGGCAACAAGTTAAAGTACTATTCATCTTTAACTGAAAGACGACTTTCACAGCTCAATAACACGTAACAAGATCTATACAGTGTTGATTAGATGATGGGATCTGGCTTTTCACTCTCAGCAGCACTGGTTTTAACATTAGCATTCTGCTTCCTTTAGATCCAGCAGCATTCTTTAACCCAATACATGATGAACTACCTGCTTTCCTGTCCATAATTGCTGTGGCTTCATAATGGCAGGAGGAAGCACTTTAATCCTTCCTTTTTTGTCTGTTAATCCTCGGTAAACAAGCTCCATGTATTGCTCTCTGGTGAAGAAGCAGCCCCGGATTGTCATGCTGACTCCAGAAATCATGTGATCCTGGATCAAGCCAGGAAGTGGCTTCCCATCCTAAAGAGGTTACAAGGAAAAAGGGTTGGAGGGTAGAAGTCATGTACTAGCAGCTCCCAGAATGATCCCAGCTGGATAAAGGCACTGAAGTTATTTGCAAAGAATTCTTCATCACAGCACAACTCTTTACTAAATATCTTCTGGACACTGATAAAAAAGGAATGAGGTTGTTTGGATGTGCTGGGCCTTCTTGAGATGAAGAGAACCACAAGTGGAGACAGAACAGAAACCAGGAATAAATTTCAAATCAGAAATCTCATTATCATTAGACAAAGCCAAACAAGCAAACAAACACCATCGAAGTGATTCCAGGTAGGCACAGATTTATCTGCCAGTATTCCTTACCTTTGGAACCAGATACTGCTCATCAGTAAAGGCTAAGGTGTAAGCTTCTGCTCTTCCCAGCTCACTCTGTGGGAAATGGGCATTCATTTCATCCCCATCAAAATCAGCATTGTAAGCCTTGCAGTTGGCATAGTGAAGCCTCAGCACTTTCTCTCCAGGCAGGATTCGGGCCCGGTGAGCCTGGATGGAAGGTCTGTGAAGAGTGGGCTGGCGGTTCAGTAAAAGGACATCTCCGTTTTTAATATGTCGACATACCTGAAAGGGAATTTTGGTTGCTGCCTATAGGGAATTTCCATGTATGCCTCTGGAAAGACAGCACCTTAAAGTGTACACACATAAAGATTGTTTTCTAGTTGTTTCTGCTTTGTAAGAGAATTAAGAGTACTTGTCCCTGAACACCCTTTGCCTTCCACCAAACCACACTCTGAGGCTGCACATCGTTCACAGAACACACTGAACAACCAAGTTAACAGCTTGCAAACCACACTCCACCTATCGCTCCTCGGCATTCTAAGGTTCCCAGGCTGAAAAGGAAAGAAAAGAATGTCATCTGTAAATGAGAAAATAAGCTGTTTAACCAAAGCACACTGGACTTGATAATACCTGTCATCATATACCTAGCAATGGATAGCCCAGAGTAAGGTAATACTGTGACCCAGTAGCTGAAGCAGAGGACAGTGATTTCTGGTTATAATTTCAGGTTTGAGTACACAGTATATTCTTATCTAGAAGAGACACTCTCGAAACAGTCAATAGGAGCATGATAAGTTGTTTGTACAGTCTAAATATTGTTGGGTTTAGCTCTGTGACAGGTTCCAAGAGATTTGACATCACAGAAACACTCAGTCTTAAATATTATATCTCTACCACATATCCAATAGAGACAGGAGTATACATAACAAACACTACCAAGACTATTGCAATACCTATTCCTGCCAGTACTTAAAGGGGGCCTACAAGAGACCTGGAAAGGGACTTTATACAACAACACGTACTGATAGGACATGGGGAAATGGCTTGAAACTGAACAAAGGGAGATTTAGATTAGATATTAGGAAGAAATTTTTTATTGTGAGGGTGGTGAGGCCCCAGCTCAGGTTGTCCATGGAAGCTGTGGCTGCCCCATTGCCATCCTCACAGTAAAGAATTTCTTTCTTGTATCTAACCTGAATCTCCCTGTTCAAGTTTTAACCCATCACCCCTTGTCCTGTCGCTACAGTCCCTGATGAAAAGTCCCTCTCCAGCATCCTTCAGACACTGGAAGCTGCTCTGAGGTCTCCACGCAGCTTCTCTTCTCCAGGCTGAACAGCCCAAATTTTCCCAGCTATCCATGTGATATTCAGGATAGAAAAACGTTTTTAGCGTTTGAAAAAGCATCAACCTTTTTTCCTACACACCCCCAAGGTTTTCCTGGCCACCTACTAAAGATAAGATAACTCTGCCCTGGAGGTCTTTGTGAGCAGGCCCATTGGAAATCATTAGCAAGGACAAAAGCTACCACAGATGTAGGAGTATGCTGACAAGCCCTTTGTCATACTCACAATCTTCAGCCCTGACTGGGGAGCACCTGAAGAAGGAGTGAGGAGCTGCTTAGCTATGGCTTCCCTCTGGGTCAGGCTGTTTGCGCTCAACACTGTACGAGATCCATCTTCATTAACGACCATGGAGGCCCCAGGGTGAACCTTTGGCCCATTTATGACAGCCTGCCTCAGCTCTTTGACATTCCAGGGAGTGACTGGCTGGGGGTAAGTCAGTTTGGTAGCAAATACCTAGACAGGAAGGAAAAGAGGTGAGAAGTTGTTCAACTTTGGCTTGAAACAGTAGTAAGTCACCAATAAACTAGTGTCAAATGTTAACTCATACAATGTAAACATATATTGTTCTAAGGTCCTGGATGCATCTCCTCAATTGACTTTCATGCCAAATAAATACATTTCTGTTTAAAAATTCTGTACCATAAGAACAGAATTATGTCCTTTTAATGATTTTCTACTGCAGTAAAAAAAGGAAAACTCAATTAGCAAGTAAAAAAATGAAGGGATGATTTCAGACTCTACAGATAAACTGACAAATACAGGGGAAAAGGTGCATGATCACCAGGTCCACTGTTTGCAGACGGAAAAGCAGAAAAGATAACGTCATGCAAAACTCAAATTCAGGCTTGCTTTCATCTCTGTGTGGTTAAAAACCATTAGGAATGAATGAAGTTGGTGATCTTATTACGGCTCTTTCTTAAAGGCCGCCATACCTGTCACAAGACACACTGTACAAACACCACAGGAGAAACAGGATCTATTTATAAAGTTTGCACTAATTCATGATCCCAGGAAGCAAGTACAGCTTTTGCTTTTCTTTAATCCTCTTTCCCAGATGTGGTGTTCAGTATAATGGTAAGAATTTCCTGCTCTTCAATACTCCTTTATTAACACACAGTAGTAACACACAGCTATGACACACTGGGGAGGAAAGAGTCTAGAGGAATCAGAAAAACCACTACATTTTCAGCTGCTTGCTGTGTAGCTGAGTGTTACAGTGCAGTTCAGTCCAGCTGCACCAAAAAGAAACACTATTTTATTTATTCTTACCATAGGAATGCCAATCTCATTGGTACCAATGTACATATCAGGGCAAATGACTGATCGAGCAGCAAAATCCACACGCTTTCCCATCATGTGCTTGCGGAACAGTCCTTCCTTTTTCTCCAAGAGCTTTGAGAACAGAAGTTAATGGTTAAACACAAAAGCACACAACATCTGCTGCATCACTGCAACATCTGTTACATCTCTGTAATATCCGGAGACACTCTCCAGATATTTGTAATGAGTATCATAAAAATGCCTATGTACTAAACACAGATATTCCACTTATTTCGTATTCCATCAACTTCTCTAGTTTTAACTCTGTGACACTCAGAGTCTCTAAGATTCTGCCTGCTACCCACCTGACGAATACCAGGGTATTTTTCTGTCATTAGTTTGTCCATATCACTATCAAATACAATGTTGACATGGCTCTGAAGACGAATCCAAGCATTGTACAGCTTGTCTGCGATGCTCTGGCCTGGAATCATTGCCAAGACAGAATGGTCCAGAGGTTCTTTATGCTCTCCTTTCTCCTTTAGGATCAGAAATTAGAAACTTAGACTTAACAAAAAATATCTTCTTTTTACTAGGCTGAAATGATATTAATTATGTATTTTACTAAGCCGAAGTTATATGTATTAAAAGCAAATGAAACATGGGCCACTATTTCGTACCTCACTCAAGACACTAAATAAATAAAAGAAAGCATTAACAATGTCAGCTTAACTTTCAAATGAATATAATCAAGTGCCCAAGGCTGTCAAGCCTTTACAAACTGGATAGGCAATCTCCAAAGACCACAGCTACATATACCAGTGGGATTTCAAAAGATGATTGCTAATCCATCATTTCCTGGTAAGTGATAGTCTTCATTCCAAATTAGATGTTACTGGTTAGTCAGTGCATGCCACAAATCATTTTGCTACCAGAAAGTTCTATTCCTAGATGACAGTAATGTAAACCCAAAAGCTGTTATCACTCATATCACTTTGTTTTAATAGCCTAAAAGTTGATACATCAGTCCCATCTGCAACACATTAAACTGTCACGTTTGAGAACATGCCTCCACCTAGTGGCTAAATGCTGAGTAACTAACAATGTTTTCAAACTGGTTTACATTAAAGACGCAAATCAAGTTCAGGTGAAACTAAGTCCAGTATAAAAGAACTTTCAACAGAACAACTCATGAACAAATAGGGAAAGAGACATGGTTATTTACCACTATATGACCATGTCGACTGGTTGGCAGCAAACAAGCTTTGTTACTGATTAATGTTACTGGTGAATTTCTTGGCTCTATTTAGACATAAATAGTCAAACATAACCACCATCACAACTAACTCTACTAAGATAAAGTGGTTTCCCCCTCCCATCATTTTTCAGTTGATGAGAAGCTGGAAAAGTGTTATTGTGAGTTGTTTGTATTGTACATATCTTATTCTCCTGTAACAGGAGCCCACTGTGTCTCATATACAGTAATATAATACAAAATCCGTGACTAAAGGAGTCTGCATAAAATGTTTTTCCCTTCGCACCAGGTGGGTGGGCAGGAAGAGACATGGGAGGGTTGCACCTATGTAGAACATCTCAAATGTTATTGGAACAGTTTAAATAGGAGCTTACCTGAGTTCAACCCACACACCCAAAAAGCAAAGACTAATATAACCATCATCTCTTACTGTTTGGATTTGTTCTTCTGCAATTTTTATTGGCTGACACTGCTCCTTTGCCATGAAAACCAAGAGCTTCCGTATTATTCTGGCATCTTTCATGACGGCCTGTAGGTTCACAGTCTGGCCATTTGTGAACAGTCGGTCTCCAACGCGATTTACGGGACGGTACCTACAGCACACCAAAATCACTTTAGAAGAGTAAAGCCACTGTGAAGAAGCATGTTAAACCTCAAACATTCTTAGGATCATGGAATGGTTTGGGCTGGAAAGGACCTTAAGATCATCCAGTTCCAGTTCCCCTGCCATGGGCAAGAATGCCTCACACTAGACCATGTCACCCAAGGCTCTGTCCAACCTGGCCTTGAACACTGCCAGGAATGGAGCATTCACCGCTTCTCTGGGCAACCCATTCCAGTGCCTCTCCACCCTTAGAGTAAAGAACTTCTTCCTTATGTCCAACCTGTACTTCCCCTGTTTAAGCTAAGTCTTCAATGCATGAAAAACAATCCCTATCTAACATAGAGCATTCGAAAATGCATATATTCCACTGGGATAGTCATAAAAGTGGAATGATTCCTTAATAAGAAATTCCACCAGTATTACACAGTTACAGTATTGTGTAACGATTTAAAATACTAATACTAAAATACAATTTGTCATAATTAGTATTTTAGTCCTTTAACAAACTCATTTGAAGTTATAATAATAATAAAAAATCATAGCATGATGGTAAGTTTTAAGTATTTAACACTCAACTAACACTTCAGTAGAGCAGTGTC